>JAQFZH010004045.1:0-12650 GCA_034695485.1 Entomobrya nivalis | reverse complement strand
CGTGGGGAAAATTTACTACATAATTTCAAAGTTTAAAATCATATTTTAAAGCTTACTTACTCATTTTTGTAGCGTATTTACGCTACAATTTTTGCATTTATAGATTAATTCATTCTTGTAGCGCATTTACGCTGCAATTGTAGCGTATTTATGCTACAATGATTGTAGCGTATTTGCACTACAATTGTAGCGTAAATACGCTACTGATCCTCCACTGCAATGGCATAAAAATAACCGGTTAAAACAAACGTGTGTCATCATATTTTCATGATTGACAAACAAGAGATTTTTTATTGTATTATCTACGTGTTGGCTTTGCTAGGCTAGTTTTAAACCTACAGCAGTAGACACTAATCAAATCAAAATCCAGGAATGAAAACTGAATCCATTATTTTTCACACACGTGTAATGCTGTAATTCGCCAAAAAAATTGTAGGATTTTCATTTTTAGCGTAAATGTGTACATATTCTCCTTCTCGAATCTCGATTTGCCAGGTTGTAGTCATGCACTTATCATGTCATTCATGTCTACTTTCTTCTATATTGACAATGATTGTCTAACAATATTATAACATAGAAGTATCATAGGTTTTAATGCGATGAAAACAAGAAAAAATGCTGGATTTACCTAAGCAGTCCGAATAATCGAAACCTAACGAAGTAGGAAACCTCAATGAAATTTGTTGTGGCACTTCAGTTAAATTTGTATGCCGCACTTGACCTAAATTTTAAATAAATCATCCCTACTATTCTACTGGCTTTTAAAATGGAAGAAAAAGTAGATAATTTTCTTCAGCAGGATTTTAGATTTTTTCATTTACTTGGTCATCAGCCTTTCACTTTAGTATTTTTTCCAGGCCTTAAGATATATCTTAAACTAGTAAAGGATAACCTGTATTACCTATGGCGATTAGTTTTTCTGTTCTACCCAACTTACATTTTCATTTTGATATTTTTATTCATTACGAACGTTTCCGTTTATCTAAACAACAACGAATATCTTCAGCTTGCTTTACACTGTATGTGGATTAGTGGGCCTGTCACAGCATGTCTCAACCAAGGTACTTTCTTTTTCGTTGGAGACCAGGTTATACAACTAGTCAACGCAAATGTTGATTTAATCAAAAATTTGGAAAGTAAGCATTTTCAGAATTATCACCCATTAAAGCAGTCAGAGAAAGTTAGACGTATCATTGTTAGTCTTATGGCTGTAAACATGCTAGGATTTCAATTGTTTCTTGTACCGCTGTTCATCATGTTTCAAGATGGAGTATGGCTCTTGGGTAGTCACGCTTCCAGATTAGCTCTTTGGTTAAATCTGTTTGGCTCATTTTATTCGAAATACGTTGCTATGGGAACAGGGGTACTGGCGGATTTGTGGAATGTTTTAGGATTGGAAGGTGCTCCAACGCTAGTGATTTATATTAATATGACCTTTCTACATACATTCAAAGCTACTATTCATCAAATTTTGTTGCGGCAAGTAAGCAGGTCTGGAGAACGTCGGATGACGAACCTTGAGGAAGATCTTTTAATTTATTCAAAACTTCGAATTCTAACTACTATCTACAATAACGTCTTTGGTCAAATGTACATTTCTCCTATAACAACAGCCCTTAGTATCATTGCTATTGAAGCTGTGATTATTGCAGTTCGACTCACTGACGGTGGGAAAAATCTATTTCTCGTTGCATTTGGTGCTACAGTTGTCATAGTATGCGCTGGTGTACTAGTCATGTTTACCGTATTCATGGCAATGGTCAACGATTACAGTTTAAAGTTAAAACGAAATCTACTAAATCGGGAAGTTGTTCAAAGAAATACACTGGCTAGGAAATTAGTGAAGTCGTTTAAAGTCGAGGCGGTGAAAAGTGGAAGCTTATACCCAGTTAAAAAACTCACTTGTTTGACGTTGCTGGGTATGATAGCGAATATGACTGGATCATTGCTGATTTCCATTAATATTTAATTGTTTAATATATATATGTACTTATACATATTCCTATATAAAAAATCATTTTATGCTATATGATGTTATATACAATATTTCTTACTTTATGATGAATTACTGTAAAAGCAATAAGTTTAATAAGTTTATTAAAATGTACATTACATACATAATATAGTAAATGTTCAATAAATTAGTTCAAAGACTATTATCTTTCCAATCAAAATTTTTATTTAACAAAATCTATTCCTCATTTTAAACAATTCCTGATTAAAATATGAGAAATTTGCATTGATATAAAATTCTAAAATACAAACAAATGGACTTAATATACAGACAGCAAGCCACACGAAAAACGGTGCTGTAAATTTAGAAAAGTTTATAAAGTTGGGTAATGTTTTCTCTGATTTCACTCTGTCCGTTTTTTCACTTCTCAAATATCGCAAATAGGCTTCATTTGCCCATCGATCCCACATTTCTGGTAACCCGTTTTCTCTTATCCGTGCCGCAGTTATCAATAGCCAATGTCTGTTTAGGGAATATATTTCCCAAATATCTGAATGCCTGTTAATCGCTTGACGAATTACGTAGCAACTTGTAAAACTCTTCGTTTCATTTATCCCTTTCTCTATTTTCCTCCACTTGTCCAAGTCTTCCTGTAACCTATTTTTGTTTATCTCCAAGTTAATTCCATAAGCTGGATATAACATTTTATCAGTAATTAGTTTGCTACTATTTTCAAAATCTTTATATTTCATCAATTTATAAGCATCACTGATCAAATGATGTATTCCTAGAAGTTTGAAATCCCATTCAAAGAATTTTTCGAATGAATCTTGTCTTAAAACAGTATCCCAGTAAATTTTATAGCCATTTTTAAGGGCTTCTGCTACAGTTTTTAGAACTATTGGTGGATTAGGTGAAACGACAACACTTGTTATACAGTTTTCATAAAGCGAACACAAAAGTAATCCAACAATAGCCGTGGTACCAAAAACGATTCTTTTCTCACTCGTTTTCACTTTTACAAACTTGTAATAGATTGGAAAGCAAACTAAAACAACTAACCAAACTTGTACAGAAAAAGGTGTCATCCAAACCTGATAATCAATTGCGTTCGCATTAGATTTCACGAATCCATCGTCAAATAGTTTTTCGCTTGCTACTGTACTGATTAGTTTGCAGTACACTGGCAGCATGACATGTGCGGAAAGAAACTGTTGGCCTACTTTGATTTCCAACGGTGTCTCTTCGTTTAAATTTGTTGTTCGACAAGAAACATATTGATGATTAGCTGTCACGTATTTTATCTCAGTAGAATTAAGTCTATTTTTAATGTCCAATGAAAGATTGTGAATGGATGACATGTGCATAGCAGACATTAGTTCACTGCTGCAGTAAAACGAGTATTTAGAACGGAAAAGTAAACTATCGCAAATATGAAGTCGATCTTCTTTTGAATTGGCATAAGTGGCAAAATACTCATCGCTATTTATCCTCACTAATATAAGTGCTCGCAAATTTCTACCGTCTCCATTCCAAAATACTTGTTTATGTAAGGCAACTGGGTCATTTAATAATGAAGAATATGGAATGCCTTTCATTACATCACTTATGCAATAACCTTTACAGAGTGCTTCCACACTTACCAAGTTCAAATGAGAATTAAGACGGAGTAATAGTTTTAGTGCAGGGAAGTTTATTTCTCGTCGAGAAAATAATGGATAATCTGTTGCATTATATGAAAGAAACAAAAAAATCGAGCGTACTACTTGCACTTGATAGTAGAATGTGTCCAAAACTTCAGAAATTTCTTTATCTGTTTTGTTATGAAGGTGATTACTTGCTGGTGTTATAATTATTTGGAAAGGTTGTGTCAATTTAAAGTATATTTTCGTTCCAACTGATGAGTTGAATTGTGAAGAAAATCGCATTTGTGGAAATTTTTGTGGAATTATCTCATTTTGGTGAAGTTGCAGAGAATGTGTTGATACAAGGAAGTTAGAACTATGTAAATTCACAAATAGCTGATTTATGGTTCCAGAAATATTTTCATTGTCACCTGAAATGAGTTGAAATAAAAATGGGAAAAGTTTAAAAATGTTTGAGTAAAATTTTATAGGAATTTTTCGAGACATTTTATTTTTTATTTTAGACAGTAAGAGTGGGTAGTAATGCAATAATAGCAACACTTATAGCATATATTGTACATGTGCATACATTTATGCACGAATATTCATTGCTCCAAAATTACAGAAAATCAAATATTTGTATAGCGCATTGTATTATCTTCTTGACAGAGCAAAACCATTTCATCGATCCATTAATCTTTTATCTATTTATTATCTATTTATTGAACCACTCACTTTTCTTTCTAAAAAAAGTTTTTTTTTGAAATTATACAAATAGTTGGTTTATCAATTGCATAGTGACGCCGCTCAATAGTTGAGTGTTTGTTGTACAACTAGTGGCGTGTGAACAAAATTAACGGACTTTATCTCTCATTTGTATGCAAGAATATTCTATCTTTAATGTGCGCAACTTTTTATTTTGGAAAGTTAAAGACCTTTAAAAGATCTTTAAAAGATAGGGATAGGGAGGTACTATGGCCGACTTTTTTTAGCATGTTTAACTGCAAAGCATTAATAAAAAATTAAATTGTTGTCCGTACCATCACAAAAGTTGATTTAACATTTGATAATATATGATGGAAGGTTCTAATCTGTGAAATTATCAAAATTGCATTTGGCAAAGCGAAACCAACGTAAGCGCGAATAATAGTTGGATACCCATTTTCAAACGTTCAACAAGATATGGAATTATGTTTAAAGTTTTTAATCATGGAATTGCTGGATTTCATTTAGAAAGAAGAAAATGACAAAAAAAATCATGAATATAGAACATGATACAACAAAATACAAACAAAACGAGTTTTCTTTAATTGAAAGCAAAAATCTCCTTTATTCAACGAAGTAGCTCAGGAATTCAATAAAAAATATTCAGAGTTCAGTCATGGCTACTTGAAAATTGCGATGATGACTTATTTTTATATTACAAAGGCGAATTCATTAAAATAAATGTCAATTTACATAATATAAGAAATTAAAACAAAAGTAAAGAAATTGTCATATTTATAAAACGTTGAAGCATAAAATCATACAATGTACACATTTTACATCTAAGATTTGATAATCGGTAAATTTGGGCAAAATACCACTTCAACTTTTAGTGATCTCCTTACATAATTCAGTTTTGTGGTTCTTGACCTGCGATTTCCTCAAAACATTTATCCACCCGTTGCATGAAAATTTGTAGATGCTGACTAACTGCTTGATTTCTACCAAATTTTTCTTTAATTTGCATTTCCAATTGTTCACACAATGACTGTTTCTTATCCTTATGGAATTGTTGAATAACTACCGTTTCTTCTCTTACCAACCATCTCAAATTTTGTTCGTAATTGGATATCAAAATTGCAGAAATATCATCTATATCTTCGGCATTACATTCATCATCCGGGTAATTTTCATTCTTGGCACACCGAAGTATTTGTCCTCCATCCACAGCATTGGATCTTCTCATGCCTCGAATCGTTTCCCGGAATTTTTCCTTCGACATTTTCTTGAAATCCGTCAGTTTATCTTGACCTATTTTACTGTTTCGAAATATTTTTGAAATTTTCTCAAAGCAAGTTTGGATTTCCACTTGACAATGAAACTCCGTTTCATCTAGCTTTCTATTTGCCTCTGCATTTTGCAAGTTGAGAATGGATCTGAGAGTCTTGTAAATTTCAACTTTGTATCGATTCAAGTATTCACTTCGGCATTTTGTATTTCCAAACTTTGTAAAGTCTGGTACAAACTGATATCTAAAAGTAGCATGATGTTTTAGAATCTCATCTTGATTGAATAGCAAAGTTGCTCCAGTTGCTTCCAAAATCTTCTCTTTATATTTCGATACTGAGTCCTTTAGAATGGCGTCCATCCATCCCTGGGCATTTTCCTCCCTGTTATGATTTCCTGCAATGACGGCTTGAATGCATTTTTTGTGCAGTAGTCCAGCGATTTCTTTACAAATGATCGTAACAGGTACTGGAGCTTCCTCCCGAATGAATGGAATATGCTCTTGGAAATCGCTCATAAAAGAAGTCTTCATTTCATTCAGTCTTTCTGATAGTCTGGACCCATCGTAAAATTCCAAGGAGTCTTCATCAAACAACGCTGGAAATTCAGTTTGTGTGTTAAGCATGAATTCTTCCAGAGCATCCTTTTTCATAGAATCCACAACATATTGTTGTCTGATTCCGTTGACTTGCTCAATCCAACACTGTTCTTGAGCCAAGACTTTTCTAACAGCAACTTCGATGACAGCTTTTCTATCGTTTTCTTTAATGAAATTATTGAGCAGTTTGACTGCTTCGTTTAAAGCCTTTTGATGTGTCGTTTGGAGTGCGCCAGAGGTCAAGTACAGCACGCCTCGGTATCGACTACGATAAACTCCACGAAATTTCCACACACATTTTAAAATCATTTGGGTGTCATCGTCCGAATCAAAGCATGTGGAGTAGAGGGGTGTGCTGTAGCAATCGAATATTTGATTGTATGCTTGGATGAATTCGAGGAGAACTTTTAAAGTTGATGCACAATTGCCTTTGATGGAAAAGAGTTGAGTATTTCGAGATTTTGAGAGTGCCCTTTCCAATTCCATTTCTAGTCAGCTATAGAAAATTGATTTTGAATAAAAAAATTAGCAAGGAAACCAACTTAAGTATTGTAATTTTTAACTTAAATGGTTTTTGGATAGTTAATAATTGTGCAAATAAGACTTTGTACCTGTAATGTAACTGACGTGAAGTTTGGCGTTTTAGTTTTCAATAATAAAAATGTAATGAAAAATACAAAAAATCTATTTGTTATAAATAAAAATACAAAACAGAACATAAAATCAAATAAAAAATAGGAAATAAATGTCAAAACTGCTACAAGTCCAATCGTCACTTTGAGAGTGATTTGATGTGTTGATAACCAAAAGTTGAATGTCAATGTGATCGAACGTTTATTTTAATTCTTGATTATTGAATCCAGAAAGAATGAATTGTAGTAAAATGTGTCATTGAGTTATCTTTTAATGTGATCGTTTTTTTACCTTTACATGATCCAGTACTTATGAAGGTATGTGTAAGAATGATTACTAGTTGAGTGTTAAAAGGTCGAAGTATCATGGAATATGATAATGGTTCAAGCGCTATTGATACAACTTACAAATATATATTGTATACCAAGTTTGTACATTGTTTCATATTGCTTTAAATCAGCATACATTTACTTTCCTGATTAACACTGGTACTGTTTGTGTGTAACACGATTTTATTTAAGAAACAAAACGTTAACGTGCCTATGTAACGTATACAAACGTAAGTCTA
The DNA here is from genome assembly GCA_034695485.1 of Entomobrya nivalis. Taxonomy (NCBI): domain Eukaryota; kingdom Metazoa; phylum Arthropoda; class Collembola; order Entomobryomorpha; family Entomobryidae; genus Entomobrya; species Entomobrya nivalis. The sequence continues at coordinate 5,280 of JAQFZH010004045.1, read as the reverse complement.
AAGTAAATTATTTGAACATTAAAAATATAATAAATATACATATTTGATTGAATTAAATTATCTTCTTAAATTCTAAGGACCACATTATTCCCAGTCGCCAATAACAGCCCAGCTACTTCGGACGTAATCATTTGAATTAGGGTAATAGCAGTGTGCATTTTAAGCTTGTAGTAAACTCCAACCTGAACTCCTTGATACCTGCAAGAACGTCTGAACCTTTTCCACAATTTACGATCCTGTTTGTTAGTAATTGTTCTGTAGTACCAGTCGTGAATCGTGATGAAACCATGTACCTAGAACATATTTTGAAGTTTGATGTACACTTGCACTAAAATATAAAATGGAAAAGCCAGCAAAGGGAATTATAGTATTGCACACGCTGTAGTAAAAGCCATCATAAATATATTCATTCTTTTGTTGTATTCAACAAGTATGAAAATACTGAAAATAAGATTACTTTGTCCAGTGTGAACGTCACGGACGGGGTTAAGATAATTTTATATTTCTCGTGAACACAACTATTTTAACTTGTTTTTAACAAAATTTCCTATTATTCTGTTGTTGGGTTTATTTGCATTTAAATGTTAAGTTTATGTATGCCTTTTCTTATCGTTATATTTAGAATCAATGATGTTGAAGCTGATACAATGTTTGCATTTGACATTTGAAAATGCACCTAAAACTTGAAAGTAAATAAAAAGTCGAATTTTATTCGTAAACAAAAATACTTTATAATGTTAATAAAAATGTACAAATTATCTATATACTTTGTTGTAACAAAAATTATTCAACTAAAAATTTCCTTGAAAAGATGATCTCCTATTGCCCCATAACAAGTAACTTTCCCTTGAGGATTGGAAAGCTCGTAGAATTTACTGTAGAATTTTCGCAGAGGTTTAAACAGACGACCAACGACTTCTTCATGATTTTCCAAGTGAAACTGATCATTAAAAAAATCATAAAATTACAAATACATGTATGTGTATACATTCGTCTGTAGGCATTTTTAGCTAATTTAAATACATTTTTAAATCCATGGTACAGTCCAATATGCGATCTTCCCTTGCTATGAAACATTCCACCTGCCCCATGCATTATCCGAATGCCTGCGGGGTCCTTTGTCATATTTGTACACATCAATCCCTTTTCACAATGAAGATGCTGAAAATTGAACTGACAAGGGAATATTTGCAACATATCCAAATGATTATGGAAAAGGATGTTAATCAGTTGTTGATCCCCCATAAGTGTAAATCTTTTCTCTTCAAATATTGTCATGATCTTTTCTGTCCATTTGAATTGTCTCATTGCATGCAAATTCATAAACATCACACCACTATTGACACCTCTTGGAGGAACGTGCGGAATCCAACGGAAGTTGTCTCTGTAGATTTCCATATATTTGTTCCCATTTACTTCCGAATTTTGCACTAATGCAGCAAGTTGTGGTGGTCGTGTGGAATCTGCTTTGGTGACTACTTGTTCTTTGAAATTGTTCCAGATTTCCAAAATATTTCCGGTAACAATAACGTCCGTGTCGAGATACAGTATTTCTTTGAGAGTTGAAGGGAGTGAGTTTGGAAAGAAACAGCGGACGTATGCACATTTTCTCCTGTTATCAATGAAGTCTCGTTCGTGGCCACGGGGAACGGCGTCAAAAACGTTGTGATAAATCACGTTTGTTTGTATAAAGTCACTCATTATCCCGCGGAATATATCAATCTGTAAAAAATACAAATTGACACTTGAGGCTCTACGTAATAAGCAGTGAAATACATCGGGATTTGGTTTGAAAACCTTTTTCTTCATGGTTTCTTCAAGAAGCCAGCTATCCGTGTAAATGTGAAACTCTAAATGTGTCGCTTGATAAATTTTAGCGGAAATTAGCACAGACTTGATTAAAGTTAAAGGCTCTTCGGAAGCTGCTTCCATTGCTCTGGTTTCGTTACGACCACGTCCAGTACTTTCATAACCCCCTGCGCAGGTCATCATTCCTATAACAACTTTTTCTGCGTATCTTGACGAAAATTTTAACTTTAGCATTTTGAAAGGTGAATGAAAATGGAAATGGAAGCGACGCCATGGCACGGTTAAAAATACAATTAAAAAGATGACTACCAGTTTACACTTATTGTTTGATACCATGTTCCATGTTTTATTCAATATGTGCAGTGGCCTGAAAAAAGAAAATAGGTCAGATTTTATTTCTAATGAATTTTAACAGCAGAGAAATAAAACACTCGGTGCTAGGAATTCAATTGAGCATTAAAGAACAATGACCAATTGTTTGATTTGTAAATTTATTTCTCAAAATTGTAACTGCCAAAATCAGGTGTAATTTATAGTTCCTGATAGTCCTATTGTGTTCGATATTTACTCACCAAGTGGTATAAACCAGGAAGCTATAACATCCAGCGAGAAACATATTTTGCTGAGGTCTCTTAATTCTTTTAAGATATCGGAAATACCATACCATTGTAAATTTACGTTACCGTAACTTATCGGTAGTTTATTTGGAATCAAAGCATTTTGTTAAAAACTTTGATCCATACACCACCACATAACCAAAAGGTTTTGTAGCATAACTATAAGTACCAGTACTATTTTGTATTTAAATCTTTTAATTTTGGTTAAAGTTTGGCATTGGGTAATTGTAATATTTGGGTATAACAATGGTTGAAGGTCAAGACTCAAGACTGAATTCAATGATATTCGCATTCTTGGCATAGAATGGCAAGTGATAAAATAATCATAATCATATTAGACTCTCTTTCAAGAAAATCGATTGTTTTTCATAATAACATACTAAATGTTCAGAAATAAACAGAAAATTGTTATGCAATCGCTTTAAAAAGTTATCTTTGAGAATGTACCTATGTATATAAAAGACAACTTATGATGATCATATGAGAACGAGGTCACAACATGAAGTTGTTAAAAGTTAAAATTAAACGAAATCTTAAACTCCCATGGGTTGCTTGTCAACATAACAAAAATAATATTATGTAATTTATTTTCTGCTTTAGCTCATAAATACAGCATACTAAATAGCACAGCTAGGATAACTATGTTTCTTGTCAATGAAAAACACAAACGTTTCACACCTGAAGTTGTTTCTTCTCCCGATTCCACTTTATTAGTCAATAATGCACTGCTTACCGTTGAATACGATAATTGAGGTGAGTCGGTCGTTGGCGTAACATCTTGTAATTTTATAAATGTCACATTGAGCCTACTTCGATTCAAAATATTTTGAATTGTGGACGACATCTTAGAGCTGTTTGTATTCAGTACATATTTTGTGATTTCTGTATCCAGTGGTATTGATTTTGTCGATGTCTCATTCTGTAATTCCTTTTCATCAGAGTCAGGATAGTCAACTATCACGTTTTTTGGTTGACACACACATTTCATACTAGGTGTTTTAAAGCACCCTTTCTTGCATGGCATTAACTTCTCCATTACACTCTAAAAAACATTAAAAAAACATTTATGTTGGAAAACCTTTAAAAAGTGTTGTAGTAATTAATGTGTCAATAAAACGAAAATGAAACTTACGATTGGTCCACCAGATGCGTAATTTATATTATTATTTTCGCTCGAAACTGAACTTTGTAATGGTGGATGCGGATTGAAACTTCCAGTGAATATGTCTTGGTTACCAAACAATAAAGGTGAGGGCTCCGACTGCTTCGCCAAGAGTACACAAATTAATGGTAAAATCTGTTGAAAAATCATTTTGTTCGATATTTATAGACAATAAACTCTTAACTCTTTACATCTGCTAAAAAGTCAGTGAACTGCCTTAAGTGATTGTTTTATGCATGAAAAAATTAAAATAATATATGTACATATTGCATATTCATTGGTACTAAAAAATTTATGCGGTCTGTGTGTATTGTGTTTACTGTTGACTGTGTTCCAGGTTACTGCATCACTTTGAATCACCAAGATTATATTATGAGTAAGCAGTTAAAATAGATAAAGCAAAGAAAATGTGTTATATTTGCGTTTCACAGGAAATAGCCGTTCACACGTCCATAATTCTTATTTATAAAAAAACTCAACAGAAGTCCACCTAAATAGTGTAGCTGTACCTCAAATTGCGCATATGTATATAAGCCTGGTATATTTAGCTGGTGAATCATTAATTTTTTGTTGAGCATAAATATTTACTAACTACATTGAGTACTCAAAACCACAAAATGCTTAGTATACTTTTGTAAAGTTGCGTCACACTCCAAAACCAACATTACTATTTGACAAGTCATAAAGTTCCATTCTAAGACGCATTTTATTTTCCAGTAACGGTTTTCTTTGTCGACTGCAACAAAGCCGTAGATTTCATTATCACTAACTAAAATGTGTATTTTAAAAATTGAGATTAAACCAAAAAGAATATGAAGAACGTTTAGAATAGGAATGTCAAAAGAAGATTTGCAATGTATTTGGAAAAGTGCTGTACCTGCTGGTCATTTTTCATGAGCTGATGGATCCGGTGATGGCAACAGCTTTGTGACATTTGTCACTTATCCAGACATAAGAAGTAGGGATGTTGGGAAAGACAGCTTTCCAGTAAGCAAAATTGGAAGGGTACACAGAAATCATTACAAATTGTTGATTTTGCAAGAGGTAATGTAGCTAAGGAAAGTCGAATTACAATTTTATAAAGTTGATTTAATCTACAAAAGATATTATATTATATACCCGCTGGCATGTATTTCAATTTATCATCAATTATCATGTTCAATAAATAATCTGTACTTGTCTTAAATATTAAACTTTTGCTAAAATTTACTTACATAATTAAATCTATTGAAACAATTAAACACTTTACTGTAACTTAATTTTTAAGGATACAGAAAACGCAAACTCATGCTCATAGCTCAAGACAATGGGACAACACAGAAAATCAGATTTAGGGGACAGGAAACGGGAGCATGTGCCTTAATTTTTATTTTTAGCTCATGTACAAACTCGCCATTGGTCCTGTCTGAGAGGTATGATTGTTAGTTTTACTTCTTGATGCATTGTATAACAAGTCCTATTCATCAAATCATCTCAAAAGCATATCTATATTATATTATATTACATATTACAAATATCTATAGGTATATATATATGTATGTAATAAATATGTAATATAATATAATGAGTTCTGATCTGACTGCCGGACGAGTAACATCGTGCTGATCTGCTTGGAGATTTGTCTGTCATAAAAGCATTAATTATATTTGTATATGAATATATACATAGTATATTGAGTATATTAACTATTGT
>JAQFZH010004044.1:0-12651 GCA_034695485.1 Entomobrya nivalis | reverse complement strand
TCTTTTTATGACTAGATGTCAAAAAGTCATCTAAAGTTTTCTAGTTTTGGCAAATACATTTTGAAATGTTGATTCATGAATTCTGCACTCTGCTCCCTGTAATAGATAAACAGGATCTAACTCTAGACTAGGCAGCCTTTCTACTAGTTAGATTGGTTTGACAGTGTTTGCTAGTAAACGTCAGAACACGATTTTATGTTGACTTATAAGCTTTTTTTTCTTTACAAAAGTGGAGCAATGAAACTTTTATGCTTGCAAATCGATGCATGCATTTCATAAAATACATGCATAATGCGAACCGTTCAAGGCACTATTTTATTTGAATTTATTCCATTTCAATTGTTGCAGTTTTATGTTATCATATGATTCTTGCTGAGTCTTCTCGATATTTTATGTACAATTCTTGAATCGAGTTTTAGACATATTACCGAATTGATCAGGATACGAACATACGAAGCCAAATAAATGCACTGTCAGGTAACTTCATAGTTCAATTTTGTTGGCGAAGAATGTATTTCCATTTCATCATTATTCAAAAACACTAGTCAGGAATTTCCTGATTTAACCCAAAGCTATATATCTACACAGTAGTGTGCTGATTTGATTGATAATTTCATCATTTTTGTTTTTAATTTTACATTTTTTATGTTGCAATTTTATGCAAAACGTCACAGGAATAGGTTAGAATTTGCGAACCACTGACTTTTCCATTTCACTCCCCGATTACGACACACATTCCCACCAGCGTTTATAATGGTTTATCATGTGTGTTCTTTGGCAATACAAACTTGATCTGTGAGAAATATTCAACAGCCAAGAGCCCACGACAAGATATTTTGATCTTAAATCGTCATTTTTTGCGGCAACATTTTTTTGCCTTGCAGATCAGTAAGCAACAGTAGTAAAACCATCTCATAACTATGTAGTGAATGGATTAATTGAATTATGCAGGCTTTTAGCCTCTTCAATTTTCACAAGGCAGTATTGCACACTTACTTAGCATGCCATGACAGTTGATGTTGCTTTATTACATCAGAACAAGACACCAACCTAGTCATGTCTTATTTGTCGTTAGTCTTTTGGCGTCAATAAACGATCAAATTCTTTGATGGCGAAAAGTTGAACGTTTAATGAAATTGCTCAAAATGGGAGTATATTGGGAATGCGATTGTTATGCTGGTGAACTTTTTGTACTTACTCACAATCTAATATACAAACGACTAACGACAAAGCCACAGCCAAAGTGGCTTTGTATTCAAATTTCAAATTCGAAATGCAGTCGTTCAGTTGGTGTGGTTCTTCTCCCTCTTTGGTTAGACGCAGCAAGCGGTAGTCGGTAGCCAGTTGATGTAACATTATCATTTATTACAATTTTGTGCAAATATATAACATAACGTAACGTAATGTTGCATATACATACATATTTTCTCTGGTTGTTAGCTTAGTCACTGAGCCAAAAATTAAAACTAAGATTTTCTTCCTTTTATTGTGCGAGAAAAAGTCTTGTTGAGATGAAGCTTAAAGAAGCGCACAACTTTTTGTGCTTCTTGGCTTTGTGCTTCACAATTTTCATAAGTGGCTTTTGTGCCTGTGCCCAAGCAAGATGAATGAATGAGTTTTGTGACTATTCACAACAGACAAAACTCTTAAGCTGGGTGAACTTCATACTATACATGTATGTATGTAGGTATTAGTGTAGTATACATCAAATGAGTACCTAAAGCCTTCTTCACCCAAACGAAAGCTGGCACTTCTTTTCCCAGTTATTGCGCTAGCTTTGTAATAATTGTTGTGTTGAAAAAGTAAAAAGTAAATAGAAACGGACTCTACAGTTGTGTTTGCTAGTCAACAAATAAATGTCAGTTCTTGTTATTCTCACTTCTTCTTTGTAGTACGCACAGAGTACTACCAAAAACGAGATTGCACAAACCGTATGAAACACCGAGAAACTCACACAGAGAAACAGCAGCAGCATCGCATCACCAGAAAAAGAAACATCGATTAAATCCCATCTAACGACCATGTTTTTTCACCCATTACAACCACTTAAGCGAAATCCCTCGTCTTCGGCGAAACCTTTTATAGACATTGTTGCTTTTCTCTACAGAACAGAACACTACAAACATTCTGTGCTTTTCATGGGCCAAAAGTAATCCACCACCAGAAATACACAGACACAACACATTTTGCACTAGAGCAGCAAGGCATAAAACGATCTATCTCTAAAAATGAGCCATAAAAAGGTTATTTTTTGTTGTCATCGTCCTATCGTCAGCATCATCCACTTCCTCTTATGAAAATGACTTTGCCGAAAGCTATGGTACTGCACAACAGAAAGGGCTACAGAGAATTGTCAAGTTGTTATTTTTTTCTTCTCCCAAGTTCAACAAAAAAGGACCATGGGTTCATTGTACATATTTGTATACATGGTGGTGGCACATTTGGGTATTCTGCTCATAGTTTGGCAACAATTTTGGTACCCTCCTAAGGCTTTTCTCCAACAGATTGTAGAGCAAGAAGAAAGGAAAATTTCAAAGTTAAGAAAATTGTTAATGTTCGAATATGTAATTTATTACGCGTTGCTCTTGTAGTGGGCTCTCTTAAAAATCTATAGCTTTACGTTTTAATAAGGGCAGCTACTCGCTACCATCTTTCTCCATAAGAGACAGCAAGGCAGTCCTACAAGAAACATAAATATTGTCAGCACTCAACATATATTTATATTTACCTCGATGTATAGACATAAAATGTTACATAAAATTGTATTATGTATTCAGTGCAAATATATGGACATATGTATGAATCTCTGGAGGTGACCCTTTTTTCCTCCTTGCCATCTAACATTTCTCCGTTAACAATAGGAAGAGGTAGAATGTGTAAATATTGAACTATGCATACATGGATATTGTACATTGTTACTACAATAAAGAACATAAAACATTACCATTTTTACCATACCATCCTATAACATCCCTAAAACACGTAGCCTCAAGTTTGACAAGCTAACCAAAGCTACTTAAAAGGTTACACAACAAAACAGCGGAGAGAGCGAGAGGACGATGGAAACTGAGTTGGGTTGGGACTGAGAGAGAAGTCTGAGAGAAAATAAGGCAAATGTAGTGTATAACATTATTATTATTATATGCGAGCCAATAAATTTTTTGACTGTCTGCATCTTTCTCCTTCGTCCTTTTACACATTATTGTATCGCAGTAGAAAGTACACATTTTTGCTCAGACAATTTTCAATGTATTTACTTGCTCACTTCACTTTTCTTAATATGTATTGCAATAGTTGTACAGAGAAGAGAGAACAGCTATTTTCTGGTTTCCCTTTTATTTGCTTTTTCTGTTTGGCCCCATTTCCTCGCTCTCTCTTTCTCTCTCATCATTTTTACCCTAGCTCCTTTTTCTGTACTCATAAATCTGTATATATACATCATAAAGAGTACATGGTGGTGAGAGTGAGTGAGTGGTGTGGGGAGGAAGGAGAAGGTCATAGAAATACCAGTGGCAGTATTAAGTGTTTTTCTATGCCATCAAGGAAGACGGCAAAACTATTATTACTGGAAAGTAAATTGCCTCGTGTAGTTTATATTCATAATACAATGTTATGTACAAGATATATTCACTATTTATTATTACATAAAATAAATAAAATATAAAGACGGGATTGCTCCTTTTTGCTTTTGAAAGTTTGGGAATGTTTACTGACTTGCTGGCAAATATCACAGCACTTATTATACACTGGGCGAGCATCACAGCCTTTTCTGAATTCCGTAATATATACTGTGTATTACTTCAACCATTTTGTAGGGCTACAAAAGGAGATGAATTTTTTGATTCGCGGCAATAAATGTTACTTACGCGTAAAAGTATTTTTATTACTTTGTTGTACGCGTTTTTTTTGGTGAAGAATAAAGAGCAGAGAATAATGTGTAGGCATCATAATGTATTTATGCTATATCTTCTTTAATGATGGTCATTCTTTGTGAAAACGAACATTGTCCAAACATTTTGCTGCTATATGCCTACTCTCAACTCTAATCCTTGCTCTTTCTGCCTGAAGTAATATAACCGAAGTGAACCATTCTCCGTCATCAAGCACACATCTTTGATGCGTTCAGTTCCATATAAAACACAAGAACTGAATGTCAACGTACTTTTGTGTGAAGTTTAGCGCAAATTTGTGAAAGTACGATAGTAAACCTTCAGCACTCCAATAAAAGTCATGAGATGAGTAGCGGTTTTAGCCAGAACTGAGTGAGTTGAGTCGACAACTTTTCACAAGTTTATCATAAAAGAGCAGGCAATGCCATGACATGCCCCTCACCCGTGTGGTAGTAAAGTGAGTAAATTTTTAAAAGTTACGTCACACGAAATAGATAAAATGGCTGTTGGCTGGTTTTGTTGTGGCTCAATGGAAAAGGCAAGGCAAATGTCCTCCGAGTAAATGTTGTCATATTTCTCGTCGCTGTCACATTAACATCAGTATGATCTTCGACATTTTTAATACGAAAAAGCCAAAGGTCTATTTCCGCGTATACATAGTGCTTGTGATAAAATCCCTATCTCCTTTTAAAGATCAAGCAAAACTCAATGGTCATTGAAGTAAAAAGGTTCATTCGTACGCCTGAGTTTTGAGTAAATAAAGTCATTAAATAGCCATACTATAACCTAGGTCGACTCATGACCTGTTTTTGATGTTTTTGAAATGTGAAATAAAGCCGAAAGGGAATTCACGCCTTAACTGATAATGATATCATGATGCTGATGATAATGATAAATCATAAGCAAAAAGCATCTTTTGAACATAATAACATAACTTAGAGGTTGATTGTTGGTGGCTAGTTGCAGCAATCTGTATTGAGATTGAGATACCTTTGGTCCACTCATTGAAATCGTTGCATTAATTGCACTTTTGCAACAATACCCTATCTCAACCTGAAGCAAAGTTTAGTGTTTCTTTTTATGCAGTTGACTAATTGCTTTTTGATTAAAACTAAATAGCACTGTCTATCATCCTTACCATAGTCTATTTCACTGACAAGTTCAAAGATTCCTAATTTATTTCGTGCATTTTGTGTAAGTACCAAAAGATGAGCATGCAAAATGCTACAACTAAAAATGGCTGGGTCCATATTTTTTTTTACGTAATTAAAAGTAAAGAATGTTCACAGTTAGCAAGCTAATAAGTATTTTCAAAAATTGTACACTTTTTAAGTTGATGTACTGAAGTATTAATTTGGAACCGTGAAAAATTGGACAGAACAAGCCGTGATGAAATTCCTGTAAATTGAGCACGAAAGCATTTTGCTCATTGCTCATGCTCATGACATCATATTTGTAAATGTTTAGTATTTCATAAGTGAGCTCAAACTTACAAGAGTTTAATTACATCAAACCATCATAATCTTTTTTGTTTGTGCAATAATGATGATGCACTAATAACGGTAATATTTTGAAACGTGCTAGTAAAAGTGGATATTAAATGACTAGTGGCCATAAATATTAATGTACCAGTTTTGTTCTTTTTAACCTTTTTCTTAATTTTACGTGGTTTTAAGGAGTCTTTAAAATGGCATCATGACATGACGTGAGTATGCAGGTACTGCAATTTTTTACAAGGCCAAACTAGCCCCAAGACTAGAAGACATTCGTAGGCTAGAAATTTTTAGAATGCAAAAATGCAACAATACGTGCAATTTGTAAAAACGAAAAGGGTTAGACTAACATTTGCAATTATGAATGTAGTATTATGCATTTTAGTACATACTAATTTTTAGTATGATTATATACACGGCTTGTCTACAGAAAAATGACGCGTCAACGTCAAGCAGAATAGAGGGGAAAAAATCATGAAAATAACGCACGTACAAGCTAAGCATTATCTCTACAACTTCTTGACTTTGAAGAAAAGTGAATGGATCGCAAAGCCTGATTTGGTTGCAAAGCATGTGTGTGTTTAGTTGTATGATTTTGTATAGAGACTGTGATTTTTGGCAATGACTACAACATCTTTGACAGAAGCGAACATAATACCATGACTTTGTAAATACCTGTATATATCTGTTTGTGGTATTGAGAATGAGTGTAACCAGGCGTAGTAGTGCTGCTCATTAGGTTCGAATATCGCAACTAAGCCAAGACGCATTCTTCAAAGCTATTTTTCAAGTTCATTGCATTTCAATACTTTGTATGCAAGGTTTAGTATCTTTGAAGTGATAAGCAGAAAAATCCGTCAACTAACATTTACTTCACAAACATGAAGTATGTTCATCTGTCTCTTAAGAAAAGCTTCTAAAACTCTATTGAATATGCACAGAAAAATGATGTGAAATTGCAGGCTTTTGCTGATCAACACGAACAACTGACCAACCAGTTTTTAAAACGCTTTAGAAAAAAAAACGAACTTGCTAAAATCTAGCTTTTCTCTGTGTCATGTATTATGGCTGCAGCTGATTAAGATTTAAAGATGATGAAATTATTGTAAAACTTAAACTAGATAGTGCTCAAAATCACTAGAGAACAGAAAAGGAGCTTACAATGCATTAAATCAAAACACGTTGTTTGACACAAGTTACTCTATTCAGTTGTTGAAAGCATATTATTCTCTGTAGTTTATAAAGATGATGTGCTTTATTGAAATTCTAAGAGAGATAACTTGCATGCTAGATGCTCTCATAGTCAGATTGCTATGAATTTCAGTCTGCACACTGCACACACACATGCATCACAGAACTAACTGAAGATATAAGTGAACTTGAAGCTCGCAACGTGCAAAACAAATCAGGTTTGTAATCTGTTTGAAACCTTTTTCTATGTGTCAGCTTGTTTCTCGAATGACTAAGCAATTATAAAGTTGAATGGCTAACATTTGCTACACTGTGCAGATTTGCACACAGGTGAGCGAGTCCTCTATATGTCATTTTATGTCATTCTCTATAAATATTGTGAGCATCTAAAACATGCGTGCTTTTGTGAACATTAAGCATAGACATTACTTTACTTAATACTCCATTTTCTAGCTTATCAGACAATGTCCCACTTTTCCAAGTGTTCACAATATGGAATAATAACAGAAAAAGGTGTTTCATAATGGAAATCTTGCAAGCCTAGAGCCTAGATATTTGATAGTAAACTTAAGAATCCAGGACACCTTCCACTTCTTCTCGAGTCCCTTTTCTCTGTTTTCTCCTTGAGTAGACAGGCGAGTTTATAGATAGTATATGTTACGTGTGTAAACACACAAAAAAGGAAAATAGCCTATTTTGCTCTTCTTTGATGAACCGTTTCGTTCTATGCCTTTCCCCTTCTAATGGTATCAATCGACCTGGTAAATTGCCTTCTGGACCTTAACGCTCTTCTTCTTTCGTTCTTCTCGTAATCATTCTACATGTTACTTACATATTGAATTACATTCTTTTCGTTTTCACAATGGCCCAATAAGTAAATAGAACCTCTTCTTATTTCTCTCTCTCTCTCCCTCTCTCTCTCAGCTCAACTCAAGAAGTTCTTTTCTCAAACTTAATTTTACTTTTTCCAATTTCATCGGCTTTCTAAGAAAAAGTAAAGTTTATTATACTCTTATTGCACTAAAAATCTTTCTTCAGGCAATCTTGTAATTTATATGCATATATAAAAATCGTAATGGGAAAAGGAGCAAATGAAACATTTTCTGCAAACGAGTAAAATACTATAAAACGTATGTTCAATATGATCATGATTTCATTCTCACTTTGTATTTTGGGCCCTAAAAAGTTGAATTGTCGCAGGTTTTCTAGGAATATAGTATGTAAGCTTAATTGCGTTTCCTAGTTCGTATGCTGTCTTAATAGCACATATATTTGATACTAACCAAACTACTGCTACTACTGTCTCAGAATTTCTATTCCTTCCATAAACATAATCATGTATGATATGTATGTATCTATGTATGCATATATGAAAATTGGACAGCGACCTGCTGATATATATCATTACGACCGTCACCGTCGTCATCATCATCACCAACTGTTATCTGTAATACCACAGCACAGTGTACCACAAAGCTGATCTTCAACTCAAGTCACGATTGGAAATAAAGGACAACACGAAAAGAACCTTTTGCTATAGTGCTTATTCTTCAAGTTCTGTTTGCAGAGAAAGTTTATGGAAGACTTACACAGTCATTGACAAGCAGCATTGTCACTAGTAAAAGTAGACTTTATATAGACAGGAGAAAAGTAGCAATCTTTGATATTCTACTTCCTGTTTTACTAAAAGAAAAGTAAAGGACTAGTGAAGAAGAAAGTGAGTAGAATAAAGATCGTTTTAGAACCTTTTTTCTTGTTCGGTTTCTCAAAGATGCTGCAAAAAAGGAATAAACGAAGTTTAAATTTACAGTTAGGACGATTTTTCCTCATTTCGTTTTCTCTTGGTGTTTTTTTTTAAAGTCTGAAAGCGAACTCAAGCATAACTAAATCTTCAAACATAAAATTGTCAATATTGGAAACATTACGACTTTACATACCGTATATGGCAGTAGGTATTTTATATACATTTGGAATAGGTATAAACTGCTAATTTTCGTGCTACTTTTGCCACTGCACGGACAAAACTGTGAAAATAAGGTTGTTGAAAAAAATATCGTTTACCTCGTTTCATCCGTCTCGTGTTATCGATACAGTTCTAACAAGCTATTCAATACTAGTTAAAAAGCAGTGTAACTTTTCATGACGGAAGGAAAGTAAGAGAAAAAATGTTATGACCAAGGCAAACCAATTTATGTAGTACATGTACACGTGTGTGAGTGGCAGAGGGTAAAGAGAGCTGAGGATACACACAAGAGTAAGTTAGCCCTTTTTTGGTAACAAAACGATAATGATTCTTCACTTTCTCTCTCTATTATTTTTTTTGCTGATCTCATGATACTGAGCTGGAAAACCGCCGTTCATAGTATCTATTTTTATGTAAGATTATGTATTGCTGACGTCTTCGCCCAGTGAAAGAGTCGTTTGTCTTTGTATTACTTTTTGAAAAGTAGCACGTTTTGTGTTGGATAAGCAGCCAAGCAAGATCAGATATACAACTAAGATACATAGTCAGATAAAATATATGAGAAGCACTCACACACACCACCGGATGTACAGTTTTATCTTATCTGCAGTGCAGACAAAAGACTACAGGGCAAAAAGGGGAGAAAGGCCACATATAGTTTAGTTAACTGTATCAATAATATATATGTATATTTTTTATTTTTGCTGATACCACACTAGACCGAAAAGAGAAGAAAAAAACAGAAACACGCGGTCCGCCTTCTAAAAAGAAAGGATTGTTCTCTTTACAAGAAAATTTCTCGTTTCCTTTTTTACTTTTATGCTTTCTACTTTCATTCTATACGAATGAGTCGTCGTGATCCTGTATAATAATATGAAAGGAGAAGGTCAAATTTATTCCTTTTTCTTGATTCAAACTAAGCATGCATGCATGTTGATATTATATTGGGTGGACCAATTGTACCAAGCAAAATAGATAGAAAGGAGAGCGTGTGCAAGTTTCCCTGCCTTGTCTGTTATTGTCTATATTTACTATGATATGTTTGTTGACTGTAAGAAAGAGCATTTTCTTGTTGCCCTTTTCCACTTTATTTTTTTCACAGCACTAAACAAAAAATATATATGATTGCATGTGTGTAACGAACAATGAGTATGAGTTGAACCTTTTTTTATTTCATTTTTACCAAAACAACATATAAGCATACAGATTTACTGAAATGGGATGGATGTGTCGGTCAAAGAGGAAAAGTTCATGTACAGCAGAAAAAAGAAAGAAAAAAGTGTACAAAATAAATATAATACGTCTAAAAAACTTAAGCCGTCTTTTGTATGCTCCCTGCGTAGCACTCCTCTTCTGCTTTCTTTTCCCATCATCCCATCACTTTCTTTTGCAGCAGTGTGCATGTATGTATCTCAGTAGGACGTCAACTCAAACTCTACATCAGTTCTTTGGTTTGATGAAATCTTTCATTTAATATTATGTTGGAAAGCGAAAGAAGACTATGATGGCAGAAGAGCAGCATGCTGTTATTTTGTTGGCAATACTTATTTACTTTCCAACACACGTTAACACTTTTGTTAGTCCGTTGTTTGAGCTTTCTCTGAAACTGGGTTTCTCAATGTTTAAATTCTGTAATCATCAATTAGGTGCGAATTTTTAATATTTGTAATTAATTTTTCTCTTCTTTTATCATTGTTTCAAATTGCGGACTGCGTCATTAACTTTTTCACCTAAGCATGATACGATATTGACTTTAATTTATGTTGAATTTCCGGGAAACTTTATTGTAAGTAACATGTACTGTCTTTACTATTTTACTTTTACTATATTATTCTGGAAAAGAAACTAGAAATGAAAGCTTAATAATAATAGTAATGGGTATCTGGGGCTGTCAGAAAAATCGGTGTCTATGATTTGCCATAATGCGTGTGTTACAGACTGATGGCGTGGTATATCTCTTTTGATGTGCAGGAGCTTAGTTAGTTTGGAGGCTCCTATTTGAGATGTTTGGTACATTCATTCCAGATGCTACACCAGAGCCCGGAATCCCACCGTATAAACGTATCAAACTCACAAGTAGAAACAAGCTCAATAGCCCGCTCGTTTATTATTATTTCCAATAATTCGTATATCGCCTTTCCACTCACATTTCCTCCATTCTTTTTCCACTTCCGCCGCCCCTTTTATTCTCAGGAATATCTGATGTCTTGGCTGACGTTTGCTGAAGTATTGAGAAAAAGAGGAGAAAATCTTTGTGTGAAAGTCTGGAACTGAAGCGTTACTACATTCATAAAAATAATATGCCCTCATACATGCTATTTTAATGGCACTTCCCATCTCTGAAGGAAGGGCCAATATTTTTTTTGTGATATGTACGAAATTTTCAGAGAGCTAGGCATTAATAGAAAACCCATTCTTAATAATTCTTTGTATTTCAGTCACGGCCGTACCATGCACCGAACACACACAAAATTCAAAAATATATAGAAATCAAGAAAGGGTTCTCGTTACAAGTTTAAAAGGCCATTTCAGTCCTTCCTTCGAGTTCCTTCCTTTTTGTATTTCGGATTCTGATACTACCGTTTTATGATTTCTTAAAAATAGTCTCAATTTTCCAAATACTGCTGTAGTGGTATTGATAGTTCGTAAAGAAGAACTCTTATCTCTGGATAACTGTGTGTATCGCATAATGCTCAAAATAATGTAACTTTTCGTGACATTGGATTCCTGCCAGCAAAACTTCATGTTTTTCCTCAATCTTTCACAAGAGAATAGCTCAATGGCTAGTGTTCAGTGTAGTACCAAAAAGTTGGAATTTTTATTCTCCTTTTATGGCGCTTCACATCTCTATCGGCGTATTAACATTCTTTTCTTCTTCTCATGGATGGAACCTTTCAATGATACTGTGTACAATGTACATACCACTACCACTGATTCGGTATGAAAGGATGAGTTCAACAATGAATACTTTAAGATGCCTATACCTAACTCGTAGTTGTTGTATTATCGAAAGCACGATAAACTTAAGAAAAGGAACATGTATAGTCTCGAACTCCTTTTGACAAAAAATATAAAAGAACAAAGGAAACGAAATATTTATTTCACTCTCTTCAAAAAGAGATGCTAAGTCAGCCAGACGAATCGCAGGAGTGGTAGTGGTAAAGGTTGTAAGAGTAGAGAAGAAAGTTGAGAAAATGTGTTTTAGGAAAGTCTGTCAAATGTGAGAGAAGATATCATGAATGTATGAATACCTATATGGATTCATGTATGGGTATAAACACATCCCTAGAAGAAAATATTGTGTTCTGTCTGTCTCTTTACTTTTGAAAGTGTGAAGTTAAAAAGTTCAGATGGGATGGGAAAAAGAGACAAGTCAAGTCAGCAAAACAAAAAGGTAAGAAAAAGGAAATAAGGCAGCTGGTCATTGGTTTCCTCTTTCGTTTCTAAAAGAAGAAGACCTCCTTCTCTTCCTTTTCCCTTTTGTTTTTCACGGAAAAGACCTTCTGCTTTACCACCAGTAGTGATGACGCTATTTTATCTGAATCTGCTTGAAAATGGAGTAGTTATCTTGTTTTCGCTATAGTGTAAGTGTAACCTTACATAACCCATCGACAGTACTTAACCTTTAAGCCTCCACTTTCATTTACTTGAGTAGATTGTGAACGAAAGAGTTTCCATGAAATACGCTAGCAACTTTGACTGTCGTTGTTGGGAAAATAAAGTCACAAAGACAGCTTTTTAGCCAAAGCATCTGCAGTAAAAGAAGTGGTAAACCGATTTGTATATCAAAATACACATACATGAAAAGGCATTAAGTATATTAGGTTTTAGGAGGCTGTATATTTTCCACTACTCGCTTCGTCTCTGCCTTGCCGAAGTAACGTCAAGTTGAGTTATTTAGGGGAAATGTGCTTGTCTCACTGTCTCAATCTCGTGTCTTGGTTTTTCTGCAAAAGAAGTATGGAAAGATGGAAAAGGAACTAGATATTTATAAATCACTTAGACGCGGAGTAAGTGTACACACTATTATAATTCACGTGGAAGTTTATCTTGTTTGTTCGATATTGGCAAAGTCATCAGAGTAAGCTCTGAAATTATGTATCCATTATATCGC
>JAQFZH010004043.1:0-12653 GCA_034695485.1 Entomobrya nivalis | reverse complement strand
CAAGTAAGATAGTATATCTCTACCTCACTCTTTCCAGAAGATCTTGTGCTGCGTGTATTCAAGCAGTCATATTTTTTCCTTTCTGACACCAAACGATCTCATGATTAACTTTAGGCATCTTGCATACATAGTTCATACCGTGGCATGACATAATCATTCTCGCCTCGTATGGAAAATAGTCCAGACCAGATGCATTATGTAGCAGCAGATATATTAATGTCGGTATTTATAATATAACTAAAAAAATTACAGCGATGCTACATAAGAAGTAAGAGGCTAAAGACCAACATTTGTGAATTACGATGTCCGCTGCGTATTAAAAACAGTTTTTGTACATTTTTCACTCTTTCAAAAATATTACATTCAAGTCTAGATTATATGAGATGGATACAAAGAATTCCATTAAATTGCCAAAAATATGTAAATTGTGCAATTTCTTAGCAGTTTCAAACATATTACATACTTTAGAAACGTTGAGTGAAAAGGAAAAAAGCTTAAATGTTTGATGATGGCAAGGGAGACCTTTCTTGGTTCAAGAGTAATATTAAAACAGTGTAAAATACTCTTTTTCTACTTTTTGCAATAAATTTAAATGGTTAACTCTTACATTTGAGTCACGCAGTTGAATGGATTGGCGACTTCCTTAAAAAAAAGCATGCCTGCTAGTCATTACTATTAAAAATGTGTAAATACAACATGTTCTTGATGTATTTTAATAGTTTGAGCACGAAGACTCGTACTTTTACATTTTAATACACACGGCAAGTACTAAGTACGTAGTCATCTTTCCTGTGTGTATGTATATCCATATCCATAAATTTAAGACTGCTTCTCTACAATTCAAATTAATCCAAAAGCTCACAATTTTTGGGCTATATTCCGCTCACGTTGTGCTCCTTGAGTTGTTGCTTTTTTATGCTGGTCTGGATTAACCCATAAAGAGCATGACAGGAGCCGGAACCATGATTTAGTTGCCCATTTCGGACCCACACACGCAAGGTGGTCAAATAAATGGTTAAAGGGAGGGAGAAAGCTAAATCTATCAAGTGAAACCCCCGTTTTTTTACGTGGTAAGGTAAATATGCCGACAAGTGAATAATGTTTGGGACAAAGCATCGCATGAGTCATAATATTATTATTATTAAGCACATATACCGTACATAGATATCGATGTGGCTTTTTGGATTTATATTTATGTATTTAGACACATATAAATCAGCAGGTGCATGCATATCGCACTAGTTTCATGTTTTGTACTAATTGTGATAAAATCTCTTGTCGTAAGTTTTTTCTTAATACAAAACGACATGCACGGAAACGTGATAGATTTGAGCTGATTTCTTATTAGCAAACAGGTGGAAACTGAGTGTAATACAGATAAAAATAAACGTTGACGTTTCTGTTTTATTCGAATAATAAATATAAAATGCTTGTACAAAAAAATATATAATTTGCTTGAGACAAATCTAAACTTTCTTGGTCTACGGCTGCAGTATGTAGGCTGGTAATTAACAGAATTAGATTATAATTGTTTTGTGACGATTTCAATAAGTAAACTATGTTTTTAACTATGTGCTGGAAATTTCTAAACTGCCATGTCATTTCCGGTGATTTTTAACTAACCTTGATAGGAGTAAAGAAGCAATCGATTAAATAATTTCTTTCATACACTTGTTTTTATCAGTAACATTTCGTATGCGTGTTATGCATGCAATGTATTTTCTCTGCTTGCAATTTCTGCTCATTTATAGCAAAAGGAAACAAACATTATGTCGTGGCCAAACCGTTTTAATGATCTTGAAAAAACTTTATGCATGTTGAAATATGTATTTAATATATGGTTTGTAGACCATATATGTATATAATGTATGGTATACAGGGTGGTTCCAAATGTAAAGTCAATGCATTAGATAATGCATCTAATAGCTGGTAACTCCATGGTTTATTCATATTATTTGCATCAACCTGTCATTTACAACCATGCGAATTAAAGTCAAGATCACGTAATGCATAAATGATGTAGCTTTCATTACGTATTTTGCGAAATATCGGTAATCGGGGAACTTAAGTGAAGCGAGCGAAGAAAAATTGCCCGAACGGTTTTTCTAAAATGTATGATCAATCACAACCATAATTTATCAAACATACTAGGCATTCAAAAAATTGCTGCATTAAAATCGTTGCATTTTGTTTCTAGCTATACGTACAAATTATAATTAACCTACTAGAACACACGACAAATGCCAGAATTGTTGCAAATTTGGGAACAACTTTAATTTAAATTTGATATATGTATGAACTTGTATTTACAACGACACTTGTTTACCTGGCGTTGTTAATTTTTTTTTACTGATTTCTAGTTATGATTTGTCAACTTATAAATAATAAGTTAACTCATGCTCATTTAGAACATTTTCTAATTCCTTCTCTGCATAAAAGTGAAAGCATTTTGAGAACTTTTACACATACGCTCTTCTTATGTCTACATAAATTAAAGAAAGTACACTTACAAGGATCCGACCAGTGGTGGTTTGACCCGAGATAAGTTCGCCAGCCCAGTCTTTGGCTTCGGTCATGAAGGTGGCCTCGAACTCTTGCTGCTGTGCTCGACCAGGCTTCTGACCAGGGCCCAGGTTTGGATTGACCCCTGGAGGTACAGGAACAAGTTGTTCTTGCCCCTTTAATTTTGGATCTCCTGGTGCTGCGTACTCTCCACTGTCTTTTCGGCAGCATATGAAAGCCAAGGCCCTCCATATTAGTACTAAGGCTAGGCCCGCGAGAAAGGTAAAGATGCTCGATAGGAGGAAACACCACCATTTTCTTTCTTTTAGACATTCTATATCATCTTGATCCACTGCTGTTTGGGGCGAACTAACGTCACAGTCGGACATTTCTTCTTATTACTACGGCTTCTTCCACCACAACAACAGGACCTTTGAACTTTATCCAGTGCCCCGAGCGGCATGAATAATAAGTGGGTCGTTGTGGGACTTGTCGGTGTCAATTATTCCAAATTAGGATCATTCCCACAGTCCTTTACATCATGTAGAGTAATTTTTTTCATTCATGGAAGCCACTCATGCAGAATCTATCATTCAATCACGAAAACTCGCCAATGCATATTTTTCCTTGAGAAGCACACAATTTCAGCTTCCATCATCGCATTACAATAATTCGTCAAATAATGTGCTTTCTCCCATTTATGAACATTCCAACATTTGCACGCTTCTCAGATAGGTATGTGTATGTACCTTCTTTCAAGGAGGATCCACTGTGGTAATGGTAATACACAGTAAGAAAAGTCACACGTACACACGTCGTCCATCTATTCTACTTTTTTTTCTCAATAGTAGCACAGCTCGTAGTATATGGGTTGATTGCTTTTCTTACAGCACAATTGCAATGTGCTAGATGCTCTGGTATTATTATGGACTCTGTAAACGATACAACTTGGGCATATGTAATTTTCGCCTATAAAAACTAAACAAACTGATTTTTCCCGTCGAATTACGTAAAAATAAAGGAAAGAAATTTGTAGTTTCTTTTTATCGCACAATTTTCTACTTATGCACAGTCAACTATTCGAAGTATTTATGTAATTATGACAATATCCATACGACTTGAATGAATATTGCACAAATTTTGGCTGAACTACTTTCGTCATCGAAAGATTACATGCGAAAGTTTTGCATTTTTAGCGTAAATGTTTTTTATTTGATGACGTTGACGATATTTCGGTATTAGTAAAAGTATAAGCACTGCTGAGGAAAAAAATGTGGTGTACACAATAAAGAAACGATGGCTAAAAAACTTGTTGAATGAACTTGGAACTAGGTCTTGTTGATGTACTTTTTTGTACTATCAAAAACACGAAATATTTTTTGTGACTTCCTCTTTTTCCTGTATCTGTCCTGGCAGGAGTATTAAGACTAGTGTTACGCTGTCGTCTCTCTTGAGTAGTGTTTCCACACTGGCAAATCTCATGATGAATGCATCTATCTTTTTTTATGTATGGATTGAAATTCGTTTAATGATGTTCGCTATAAAAACTATATAGCTGATCTGATGCACATATTTTTTGGCTACCGTTAATACTTTCGCTTTCACAATGATATTCGTTGTACTACTCCTTATCTTGCGAAAAAATACGACTTTTGAAAAGAAATAAAGTGCGTTTATATCATCTTCGGAGAATTTACCACTTCTTTTCTTCGACCACTGTTTGGAATATTTCCACCACACGTCTATCGTCCGTGTGCTGACTGATGATAATGATCGATTGTCCAAAAGGGATCAGCAGACAAATACAAACGTTTCTTCTGTTTTTGTGGAGTGTATATAAAAGAGTAGAGAATGCAGGGTATTTCTTTTCTGATGTAATTTACAGTCTCCCATATAATATTGTAAGTTACAGCATTTAACAGGGTGGCAAAAGGGGAAACAAGTGAAGTAAAATAGACTCTGTACGTTGGAGAAATACAAGTAGTAGTTCATATACACTTTATAAAACAGACAGAGAGACAGACGAAAGGAGAAAGAGAAACGGAAAAGAGAGAGAGTATGGGATCCGTCTTTTCGACCACCGTGAGAGTGAACTGCAATTTTCTTCAAGTAAAGAATATGGAATGAAGGGAGAAGAGCGAAAATACGAGGTTTACAGCAGAAACTGCAAAGAAGAGATATGCTGATGCATAATGTAAGGACTACTGACTATTTCACTGTGAGCGAGCGAGAGGAGAAGGAACGAGCAACGAAGACAAACAAGAACGTACGACGAAACCGATGGTGAGAGAGAGAGAGAAGAGAGCGAGGTTTTGCAAGAGAAGAAGAACAGTTGTTCAGTCCACAACGACCGTTTCCACCACCATCACTACCACAGCTTTCGAATGTACTTATACGATAATAAAAAGTTCGTCGTGTGTATAAAGAAGTGCGAGAAGAGAAGAGTTTCTGTGCATGTGTGTCAACGTCAGCACTTGCTCGTGAAACGGAGTAGTAGTAGAGGTAGTAGTAGTGGAACAAGTCGTGAACGCCATTTCCCGTATACATCTAACTACTTGAAAAAGAAGAGGAAAAACAGAGAGCTATGAAGCAAGTAGTAAGCATGCTTTTAAAACTTTCTGCTAAAATACTGCATATAAAATGTTTTCGCAAAACAGAACACGAGTTCGACTATATATATGTACGTTGGACTTGGGGGAAAAGTACTTTTTTTAGAATGGATGAGTATACCCACATGTAAATATAAGCATGGTTTTGGCCTTTCCAAATGCATGAGTTGGGTTGGGTTTTTGCTGACTTTGCCAATCTCAAGCTATTATTATTACTTTCCCTACGTATATTTCTCCTTCCACACGACTCACGGTTTTGCTTCTAGTTTTGTGAACCTGCTAGTTGCTGAATGTGGGATGAAGCTCTCCGAGTTTGAAAAAGGATGCCTGGTCGGCTATTACTCCATATCCGTATGGTTATATAAATGTTTCTCTGATATATCTACAATGTGGGTTTGCTGATCTGGGAAGTAAGAGAAACCGTTTTAGTTTTTCTCGATGTGTCTTATAATGCTTTGGGATGTCGCTGTGAATAAGAGTGATACCCAGCAGCTAGTGTACCACCACCATAACCACCGCTCCTTTTCGGCTTTCGTAGTTTGTTCATTTCAAAAGCCTTTCATACAACAAATGCACGTTGACAAAAATATTATACTGCAAAAAATATTGGAGGTATCACGTTTGCAGCAGGGAAAAAGTCTATAGAGAACTGGTGGTCGTTAACAGGGAATGTTCTTTTCTAACTTTTAACGTGCTGATGGTGGCAAAACATGTTTTTATTACGGATGTATTCAATTTTTATCGAATGTATCTTATCTGATATTCATTTTGCACATGCACTAGCCAAAATACGCAGTAGTCAACAAAAAAATTTGCACGTAAAAGTCAAAAGAGAAAAAAAGGAAGGTAAGTAATCTAAGGCGAATGTACATAAGCAATAACATTGTTATCAAAATTCACAGTAAAACAGCTAATAGATATGCTGACTCAATTAGTAGAGAAGTTCAATGTAGTCAAAGCATTTCCACTAGAAAGTATTCCATTCCACTTGATATGCATTAGAATTATTTACATACTTCAAAGGCAGTAATTCCGCTTTGTTATTTGGCAAGAAATCATCATGAGCAATCATCGCAGACAGAGTGAGTATAGTATACAGTATATAAGGTTCAAAAGGCATCAGGTTCAAAATAAAGTCTGGTGCTTCCTTTGAATTAAACTATTTAAAAAAAGAACGCTCATCATCGTGGGTAATAATCAGTACGTGAGTATTTGTATAGGATTTCATCGTGGCACATGTCTCATTTCACCTCTATTCATTAAATGGCAGTAGACGGAGTACTAAAACTACTAAAAGCACGCTTCTTCTTTTACATTTGACACCGAAATCTTGCCTACCTTACATAATAATAGAATATAAAGCTTGTACATACGACGGATTTACATAGACCAGATAGCAGAATGCTTAAAAAATATACCACTCCACCAAAATACGTCTTCTCATTCAATTACTCTTTGTATTCATGCAAACATAAGAAAATGAGCAAATTCAGCAGTGACACTTTCACATCTCTACAATATTATCTGTCGCCGAGTTCTGGGTGCTTTTCGAGTGTATGTGGGATGAGCGTGAGAAAATGATGGGAATTCAAAGGAGCTCTTTGATAAATGAGAGTTGTTTTATGGAAGTTCAATGGATCATCATCACTATGTCATGCATTTCTTTCTTGAATTGTGATGATTACGTACGTACCTAAAGTGCACACTAGTACGTATGACGTATACACAGCTACGTAAGAGAAAATGAGTCTATGTGTGTGAGACATGGTACAGTGTAGGAAAGAAAAAAACCAGAATTGCCATTTCTTACTGAAAGGAAATTTTCTGCTGCCTAATGGCTTCAGTTTGCAAGTTATGAACGATGTCTTTCCTAGTTCAAACTCTTACAATTCTACATAGCTTACTCATTGAATTGAGTTCGTCTTCCTACCGTTGTCTATACACTTTGCATCATCACAGTAGACTAGATAATGCATCTAATAGCTGGTGAGCATTGCGCTGGTTGTAGGCCCCAGGAACACACACACAAGTGAGCTTTTGTGCAGGAATAAGTGTGCTGACTTGGCATGTGGGGAGAAACGATAGCAAAGGGAGAGTAAAAGAGAAAACGGGAAAAATCGAAGAGAAGGTTTCATCCCAACAAGTTTCCTAGCAACTTCGTAGACCCAATGAGCGGCCGGGACTCCGCCTGCCTTTCTCGCTTTCTGCACGCTTTCCTATACAGCTTTTATCTTTGCCACTATGCGAATTACGCTTCATATAAGAAGCGCCATGTAACGTGGTTTTGTTTGTGAAAAAGGTTTACCCATCAACTTGTTTTCGTTCTCTGTGATGATATCTGACATACATGCATCGAGATGTTACCTTTTCTATAGTTTGTGGCGCTTGTGGAGGGTACCCCTTTTACTATTGTCGTATATTGTGCATATGAAATGAATGAATGGGAACTGGTAGTGTAGTAGTAAAAAAAATTTAGTACATGGTAATGCACTAACATTAGCGTAGATTAACTGCGAAGGGACAGCTGGAACTTTCTTACCTATCCACTCCAGAAGCAAAAAAAAGTGTGATTCAGCATGGCACAAAATGCTTCATTTGTGGTGTCGCTGGTGGTATGAAAGAATTTAACTACGCCATGCATTTAAATATATATGTCAAATCGGTATGCTAGCACAATTCCAACTTTAATTTCAAACTTTCACAAATCTTTTCCTTATCATTTTGTCATTCTTATCATGATTCTTATCACTGAGTGTTACTCTTATACGTCCAACTTGACAAATGTATTTTATGCTTGTTGCGAAATGTGCAGTCCCTTTTCTACAAACATGAATAACTACATATACAAGAAAAAACTTTTCCACTCAAGCCCAGAAGTTCAGCTTTTCTTTTACTATAGGTTGGGTTTCAGCTATGCAAACTTGGTGAAAATTCAGTCTTTACTGTTGTTCCATATATTATGCAAATAAGAAAAATACCTAGATCTAAAAAACAAGCATGGAATATTTTTTACAGTATTCAAGATTCATATTCTTTTCTCATGTCTTGGTAATTTTTCACGTGGCACAAATACTAGCTTCAAATAAAAAAGTGAAAGTAGATTGTGTGTGTGCGGATGAGAAAGGTTCAAGTGAAATACTTTCGCGTGTAATAAAAGCAGAGATGGTAGACAGTGTGAGGTCCTTTGAGTAAAGAAATCCACGTTCAGCTGCTTTTCCTGCAGCTTAATAGATAACACATCATATCACACTCCATATACATATATGCCATTTATAAGCTTCGTTGTTTTTGTGTAAATGACGGGAAAAGGTGATAGAAGATGAGTTATATGAAAATTGAAAAACATTTTCCTTTTTAGACGCTTTATGATCCTTTTCTCTTTCCCAGGGTACCTGCTCTTAACTTGAAGTATATCTGCGTTGCGCTATGAACAATTAGATGAGATACGAATGATGATCACGCTAAAAGAGATGTTTACAACATTCACGAGTCGAAGACAAAAGTATAGTTGTATATTTTGCATAGAATTTTAAGTGCTAGAGGACAGCTCCCATTTTCTATCATTCCAGCACTTCGATATCTATGCCTTCAACTACTTTACTTTGTAATTCAAAAGAATAGAGAAGTGATGATGGGTCTAGGCTACTATGATGAATTTGTTCTGCCTTTGTTGCATTTACAATACCAGCAGTCAGTATGGTACTTATATTTTAGTGTCCTGTAACATGCAAAAAAAATTCTGCACCATTCGTATCTATGGTAACTGCCAAACTCATAGAAGTAGATTGACGTGTGATGCTATTCAGAAGAGTAAAAAAAGTGGTTATGAGGGAGGAAATGGTAGAACATCAACTTTCCTTACTTGTGAACATGCTTTCACTTGTCCATTTTTATCATTCCTTTGTGGTAGTAATGGTGGTTTCGGACGACTAGTTTCAGAAGCAGTTCAGTATCACTAATTCTATAGAGCACGTTGTTCCCTTACTATAGTGTACAAGTACAATATGTACCCTATTTTTCTTTTACAACATCATTTCTTCTAACTGCTATCAGTAGAGAGAATCAATACTTTTCAATGTGCTTCCAACTATTTTCGTATTCTTGCCATTTATCCCATTGGAAATTGTTCCTTATGGATCTATTGTATTGGAGAGGAGATATATATCATAAAAACATCATCTAAAATGCTATTGCATACATGCATACAAACGTGACATACTTTCATAATGGTATGTAGTTCTTTTTACTTGTTTTCTTGTCGATGAATGTATATCTTTTTTTGAAAGAAAATTCATGTGCCATTTCAACTGGCTGATCTACCCATTCGTTCGAGAGAAGGGACAAAATATAGAAAAGAGCTGTAAGCTTATTTCTCACTCACTCACTCTACTCTCTTTCCTTTACAACTCCAACTTGAGTTTTTTGTCGGAGAAAAAAATGCGACTTAGCAAAGCAGGAAATAGATTGAAGGAAAGAGTTGGCGAAGTGAAACTCCCTCTAGAAATCTATCGCATTATTGGACTTGGAAATTGGCTTCAACGGGCACCATCACCGCTGCTGCTACCGCTTCGGCAGCTGGATTTTCATATCTCGCATCACGCCACGCTACCAATACCACCTCATAGTATATACATATTATTCGTAATATGCAGGGACGAAAAAAAAGTAGAAATGCCTTGTACACGTTTTCTTTTTCTTATCTTTTCTTACTTCTTCGCCTTCTTTTTTAGTTGAGAGGAATTCTCTAATCTGACAAGTCATGTCTGCTGTGGCTTTTTTGCCTTTCTTCTAGCTCTTTCCCAATACTGTGTTTCAGAGAAGGAGCGTGTTTCGCTACCCAACCACATGGTCATAAATACGTAAGCAAAGCAAATGCAGCATTGGACAGGCAATAAGGAAAAATTGGGTATTTTGCTGGATTACACTAGAGTCATATAACTGTAGTGGTAGTATT
This sequence comes from Entomobrya nivalis, assembly GCA_034695485.1. Taxonomy (NCBI): domain Eukaryota; kingdom Metazoa; phylum Arthropoda; class Collembola; order Entomobryomorpha; family Entomobryidae; genus Entomobrya; species Entomobrya nivalis. Next base: position 2,588 of record JAQFZH010004043.1, on the reverse strand, counting down.
ACAGTAACGAAATTCTTACTTTTCTCAGTTTTCTCCATAATGAAAGTTCTAACACCAGCTTTGTGTAAATATGAGAATTTTTCTTACGATTCCATCGCATAGTATTCAAAAATTCTTACAATGGGCTACTAAACTTGTTATATTACCTATCATTTATTTAACTCATGTATGTTCAGCTTCGGGAAGAACGATGAGTAGGGTAAAAAGAAAGTACTTCTTTTCATCGTTCTGCTTTTCCTACATTTGTGCCTTCGTGCGAAAAAAGCTCACGTAATCGGAATTTTTTGTATCGAATGACTTTTCAATTGAAGTAACGCATTGGCGAATTGGGTGAAGATTCGACTTTGTTGTATGTGATTACATGTGCCCAAAAGCTGGAATTATTAGATAGTGTGTGTAAAACGATAGCACTACCGTTGTTATAATGAGCTCACTCTATTCTTCAGGTTTCCTACGTATACTATCAAATATACTATACAGTAAAAATTAAGTAAACATCAAAACTGTATAACGAAGAGAGTAAAAAGTATTATGTACATACATACATATATATGCAATCCTTTTTCATTATTTTCACATGTCGGCTCTCTCCTTCTCTCATAAAGTAAGGCGAAAAAAGAGCTCAAGCTTGTATCAACGGAAGTCAGAGTGAAATATAAATGGAGATGGGAAAATTGGGAAGCGCTTCTAAACCAAACGTGGGGAAAAAGTCATCCTTTGTTTGTTTGCATTTACCCATTTATGTATAGTCTGGTCTCTAACCGTAATAATAGTAATGTATTATGTGTACTGGCATGGATGTTTACATATGTATGTATGTGTATAGTTACTACATGAATGGGTCTGCAAATAAATTATGGCAGACGGTGGTAGAATAAAATGTAAAACGAGTTTGTGTCCATTGTCTTTTATTTTATGCCTGCCTTTGAGATTAGGAATAATTTTCACTTTCCTAAAAACAAGAATGAGCTTACAAATGAAAGTGAAAGAAAAAAACTACCTGATAAAATTTTAAGAAAGGTTGTTAAACGAAGTGTACATGTATGTGCATGCTATTTCTTATACTGAATTTGGAGTGAATTCATAATTTGTGCACATAAATAAAGATTTACAAAAGGTTTGTAAGATATGAAAAGCACAAGTCGCTTTAATCTTAATTAAACTTTCGTAACTAAAAACGAATAGAGAAAAAAATCCTTCTTGTTCTTACTTCCGCATGGATGAGTACTTAAATATATGTTACCTTAGATGTAATCCAACTTAACTTATCACTTATTTATTTCAGAAATTACAGTTTTTAGCATATAAATATCAATACTTTGTGTACACGGTATGTATACCTCAATACCTTGTAAAAAAAAGTATGTGTAAAAATGGTGAGAAATATTTCACGTTTAATTATGTGTTGTCCAGCAAAAGTGGATTACTTCATTGACTGTAAAAGATTCCAAAGTCTCACAGTGAAACTAATATATAGAAGGGGGGAAAACGAACAAAGAAAATTAATATAATAAAATTGAATGCTAATGCTAGATTAGGGCGCAGTTAATAATCAAAGAATGTGGTTATTTCATCTAAATAGACTCCTTTAAAGAATTAAAGAGGTTTCGTTCATTCAAAAATCATGATTATCAATCATGCACAAATTCGCTTTGAAATTATGATTTGAGCCAGTACCATGAAATCCAAAAACTCGAATCACATTTTTCGAACCAACTACGAAAATACCATAGCAGTTGCTAAAATGCAAATTTTATCACCCACCATTCTGCAATATCTTTGAGCATGGTCTTTCCCATACGTCAGTTTACTACGTATTTCATGTCATGTCATGTATTGAACAATGTTAAAATGAGATTTTAAGTAATGAATCTTTAGCATTGAGTAGCTGATCAAGTATTGGAGAAACGGAGTACAATACTGTATTTTGTCTCTTCAGTTTCGTTATTGTTGTACAATACTACTGCAACTCCGCTGTTTTACTGAATTAAACTTGTTCATTGCTATATCATGAACCTGGAATAGTCGCGATTCTTGGATTTCTAAACCCAATTTGGATTTTATGGAATTAGCAAGTGAGGACGAAGGAACACAACTCTCTTGCAAATCCAAACGGATTTGATTAGTAATACAAGTAGCGTTTTGTCGTCACTATGCAAGTCCTGAGTTAGATTTTTGGTTCTCAGAAAATTAACTTTTTATTAAATCACATGGCTACATCTACAAATGATGACCAGAAATTTCAATGGATTGATGAAGAACACATATACTATATACCGTAAAGCTTCATACAGTGTGCTTGTAGTAAGGCAATATTTAATCATAAGATTTGGGTAAGATATAGTATAAGCATATTTTTAAAGCTATCAGATATCGAAAAATGGAGTTTATTTTAGGATACTATTAAAACTTTAAATAAAACGAAAACGATCGACCAGTACACAGTTGGGTGGCCAGAACTACCATGTAAAAGAGTACAAGAAATTTCAAGGGGTCGACTTGAAATCATGGCTTGTCAATGCAAATAAGCCAATGTACATAAGCATATGGGGTTGCAACTGATTGACAAAGGATGATGGTGGTGAATA
>JAQFZH010004042.1:0-12655 GCA_034695485.1 Entomobrya nivalis | reverse complement strand
TATAAAACTGTAAAATATAAGTTAAACGTATGTCAGTAGTTATTAGTAAATTTTTATTGTTATGGAGTCACCTATGGAACAACAGAACAATTTTTTGTACTGGACATGGAAAGACTCTTAAATAAAGATCAAATTCAAATTCAGGAACATTTTTTGAACAATAAGTCTGTGAATATATTTTGTTTCTGTAAACTTTCAATACATTTTTGATTTTATTCGTCAATGTCAAAAATAAATTGAGACAGAACTACCTTTACTCCTGATGTGCTTTTTTAAAAGTATTCATATAGAATTATCCTTGTTGGTAATTCGTTTAAGCGTTTAGTAAAAAAACAATCATAAAACATCAAATAAACCCGCTGCATCAGCGATTATAACGATCTAGCGGAAACTATGCGATTTACATTTTACGCAGATATAGCATCAAAAAAGAGGAAAACTCTTCGACCTCAAAATGTAAATTTGTTTGGGCTTCGATGCAAATAATAGAAATTTGAAGTGATATAAACATGTTTTCAACTAGTACGAATTGGTGAAAGCAAATTCGTAAAGTGATGTTGAAAGCTAGCCAAGCAGAGTTATGCCTTGCTTTTCTAGAACACTAGAACAAAGAAAGTTGGTATAGTATAAAAATCAATAAAAGTGCAGTTCATTTTTAGTATACAAGATCAAGTTGGCCTCTGCAATGAAAACGAAAAGACAACATATACATTGTGAATGGTATGGTAAGCTTGTTCTTCTTTGGCATATCACTAGGCTTCTTTGTACACGTTACAAACAAACTATGCCACTTTCATAAATGGATGAGCAAAAACGCTAAGTAAATAGGTCAACAGGAATGTATGGTACTAGACTATGTATACATAAAAATGCTATTAGTAGTTTAGAAGGCAACTACATAAAAATGACAATAAATGAAATGCGTTTTTATTATGTAAAGAAATACTTATTAAGTAAATTATGGACTAATACAAATATGCGTAACATTTCTCTACGCTCCAAAGCGACTACTTTTCCACGTTTTTTACGTCAGAATTTCTAAAAGTAAAAAAAATGGGACTGACTATGCATTTTCAGTCATTTTAATGGGAGAGTTAGGTTTGTTGAATTTAGTAGTCTGGCATATGGATGATGAACTGTACCATACCTTCCATTGTAGAAAAGGAAGTTTTTCGTGTATCTTGATTGACTTACTGACTTATTTACTTTAGTATCTAGATCATGTATAATATAAACTTTGTAGATGCATATTCATGTTTTGTGCGTACTTTAAAAACCTTCCCGTTCGAGAACACACTCAGCTTGACGAAAGTCATAAAAATGGCATGCAGTGAATCCGACTCTGATGTTCAACGTGTTATCATAACTAAAAAACGATAGTAAAAGTAAAAATATCACTGTTGGAAATTTAAATAACTGTGTGAATGCTATTTTGCATACCGAATTTCATTTGCTGCAAAACACAAAGTAAAGTACATAGCAATGGAATTTCGTCTGTTTCAAGCAATAGCATTGATCAGGCTAATCATAAAACCTTCGACTTTGGGCTTGCGGAAGAGCAAAAGTTGGTTCTGGTTTTTCCCTAAATTGGAGGGACAACTTCCACCAACGTTTTTATCTCAAAAAGAAAGAAACAAGCAGAACCTTTGTATAAGTCTGACAGTTACTGGTGGGTCAGAAATGAAAATAGATTCACAGCGAACCAAAAATCTACTAAAGCCTTCCAAAAATACATAAAACTAATATTTTATGCTTGTGAACTTGTACTTGGATATTTCGATGACGAAAATAAATTACAGAATACCTTACCCTCTCATTAAAATGACTGAAAATGCATAGTCAGTCCAATTTTTTGACTTTTCCCACACAAATGGTTTGGAGGGGGAGAGGTATAGACCGGCCTCTAGCCAAAAATCGGTGCAGTGGGTGAAGGCTCCCACCCCAGAAACGGAGCATACAGCCATGCCAAATGAATCCTCTCTGACTCCCGCGACCACATGGCCATAGTTAAGAAGTAGTTTACATATATGGACTAGCCATACTCTGTAAGTTGATCCCAAGGAACCTGTCGTAATGAATAATTAGGGTAAAGTCTACAGTCTGTAAGCAGGTCTGCAGTAAAAAAGCAAAAAAAAAAACATTAGAATGTACTATAATAAACATGGGCTATTTTTAAAACTTTTTGAATGTATTTGTAAAAAAATTGATGACTTGAATGTTATTTTTAAGATGAGATTTTTTTTAAACTTAATATCTGGATGTAAAAAAGCAATCAGTAAATTTTTTATCACCAAGTGGATATGATATGGTATGATTGCGCTATATGAAATGATGGATAAAATACTAAGGACTAAATTTTTATCTACTTAATTTTGAATATATATCGATCATATAATCGTAATAAATTAAAACAGATTACTACATTTTTGATCCAAAGATAAGCTTCCGGTTTTTATTGACTCATACACTTACTTATATTGTAAATACACATCAATAGATTAATTGAACTGAGTAAATTTAAATGCTTTTGACTAATTTTCTCGACTAGTTTAGCTCAATGAAATTGATTGTTGTGTAGATGAAGCATACTCCATAATTTTAAATCACTTAACGATTTCCTTTTAAATAAAATTCAGCAGTTTTTAAAATTTCATCAGTTTTCCAAGTTTCTTTGGTTATCCAATTCTTAGCTTTTTGAACCACAAGTTCCCACACATCCTTTTCTCCAAGTAATTCCGTCGTGAAAAATGAAACTGCCAATGCGGTGGCAAAAACAGGCTCCTGTATACCCTCGGCAATGGCAGCTAAAATAAATATTTATATAAATGTTACAGAAGTAAAAAATAATGGAAAGTTGAAAAAATAGTCCTTAAAAATGCACCTTTCTTCAATTCATTCAAGCTTTGTCCCAAAATCTCACATAGCTCCTTATTCAAAGGGAAGGAACCCTCGAAGGATTGCAGACTAATGAGTTTTTCAAGTGGTGTGACCAAGTCAGTTTGTTTTGTCTCTTGACGAAATCCAGAACAACACAATGTTACAGAACTAGAGGACTCGGGACTAGGCAGAGAACATAGCCTCGCTCGCCGTTTTGGTGGTGCAGGAAATATGTTCCTCAAAATAATCGATGAGCGCCTGGAATCATGCCTCGCGGATGAACGCATCCTTCTTCGTGGCTGCATTCCTCCGTGCCTCCGATGTAATGATTGGGTTGGCACGTTTCTACTTTCCATCACCCAATTTTCATTCAACGGCATATTTGTCATCGCGTCAACAGCGACAAATGAGGTGTACTTTGAAGTAACTCCTAAAACGTGTCTTAACAGTTCCCAATAATTATTCATTTAAGTCCACTGAACAAAACAATACTTAAAACTTGTCAAATATTAAGCAAAATATTCTTATAAATTACCATTTTCACAGCAAATTTGAATAATTTTGTTTTTGATACTTTCCTTATCTCTGGTTATATTTGTAGGTTCTTCAAAGCGCAAGGCTGCTGCTTCCAGTTCTAATTCTTGAACTAATTTTATAGCTGCTAGACGATGTAGCATGCCTGTCGATCCAACATCATTTTCAGAGGAAAGCTGTAGGTTAAAACATGAGCATACATTTTTATAATTGAATTTTAGGTAGTTAAACACAAATCGTGCATGTAACATGGCTTTGTGTGTACCTCAATTCTGAGAGACAACGGACCGTCGGGTGACTGTGCTTTAACAAGGACAGCATTTGGAATTTCGTCTCTGAATAATCCAAAAACAAGAAGCTGGGATCCATCAAATATAGGTGGAATTTTCATTGGAGATTGCTTGAACCTGGGAGATATCGGCGACTTTGTTTTGATATTTGATTGTAGCCCCGTAATGTTTTTAACCTTGTTGATGTAAAAATGCTGGTTTTGGACACGCTATAATTTCTAAATGAAAGCTTACAGGAGATAGATTTGGCATTTATATTAAGGAGAAAGTTTGATTTATTCAAGTTAATGAATTAGAGTGTTGTATATCACTGCGAATATGAAGAAAACATGCAGCCAAAAATGTAGGTTTTGTCATGGTTTTAGGGCAATGCCAGTTGAAAACATGAAATACAAATTAGTAAAATTGGAGCCTGATAAAAATGGTGAAAGCAAGCATAGTAAACTTGCAATTTGAGTTGGTAGGTCTCCTTTTTGATGCTAGGGAAAGTAGACCAGGGACTATATCGGTATATATTGCATTTTAGAAGAGAAATGTATTAACTAAATACTTAAATACAAGATGCAACATTAATAGGGTTACAGAATCAAGTATTTGACTATATTATTGTGGCACTGAATTTCGAACAGTAGATGTATTCGACAGCTTACAAATGTACTTTTTTTTCTGGCGAATGTTCAAAGGCAACTTGCGCATGATACTTTTTTTTATCGTAGTTGCTTTAGAATGGCGCATTTATTTATTTATCAAATGGAAAAATCCAGCATATAATCGTTTAGTCTGGTCTGGCTTTCATAGTTTCGTTTTGTTAGTTTGCAAAAAAAAAACATAAAAAGATTTTATGGTGCAATATAATCTAGATTTTACCATATCTATATTTTGCTTTATATTTTCTCAATTGTTTATTCATCTAAATATGACTACTATAAATTACTATAACATTGTTTAAAACAATTTGTTTTATCAGAATAACGAAGATCCGAAACTTTGCAGCTACGGCTTACCCCGCTGCTCTATTTTTACCTACATACTTTTATCAGCGTATGCTACCAGAAGCCACAAATGTATAAAATAGTGCTAATGTGTCAGCAGAAAAAAAACATGGGTGGGGGAAAGTGTCGGAATGCCGACTTTGTATTGTTTGTAGTACCTACTGACGAAAAGTAATAGTCAAAAAGAATAAAATAAACCTAGGTCAAAGTTTAATACAGGTTATGTGAACGTTTTGATTATACCAAATCAATTTATATTATTTTACTCTACAAACGTTCACTAAAATTACTTGATCAGCTAGTAAAACTGGTATTTGTAACATTTCCATGTTTTTGAGGTTTGCATTATACAAGAAATTTTTAACAAAAAAACAGTTTGTTAAACGTCTAAAACACGACCCCAGGTTTTATAGAAACTTCAAAAACAGAAATTTTAAGATAACGTTTTCTAGACACTGGCATATTACTATAATTCCTCTGCCGTGTTATGAATTAATATTAAAATTATCTTATAACAGCAAAAAGTGAAAGTTCACAATTTTCGTTGTATGTCGGGTTGTATGTGAAGCGTTGCGTGACTTCTGGCTTTCACCTTGTTTTGCCCAGATATGATCCCAAATGATCCCGATGGACCCCAAATATTAACTTATTTCAACCAGAACATTAATTAATTGTACCTAAACACTAACATAATTTTAACTGAAGTTTAATGAACTTAGCTAAAGCATTACGTTATCTCCCCTAATTATAATCATTCTTTAACGCGTAATTTACTCATTTATTGCGGTTTTTATGAATATATTTTAAATACATAACAGTTATTCTGTTCTTGTTACAGCGCAAATTGAAAGTATCAGTGGCCCGACTTAAACGTATAAATTGTGATTGTGAAATAGATAGAAAAGAAAATAGCTTAAAGGGTAATTTGGTTAATGCGACTAAAGTAGGATTTATCTTTGTCGTGATAGCATTTACTGTATATATAGAATCACTTTTATAATAATTTTACGAAAGACTTTTTGCAGTACTATTACGAGAAATGCCATTATGAGAATGTGGGTGGTGAAGTTCTGGGAGTACATACAGCTGTATATGCAACTAAGCAAAGCTGTTTTACCGATTCGGCATTTGTTAGATTTTGGTTAACCGAATATGTCAAATAAAAGGCATACCAACATTCAAAACAATAAATTAGACACAAAAAATATTTTTTCCAGCCTAGTACAAAATATAGCAGGTACATACAAACATGGGTATACAGTAAGTATATTATCAGATTATTATTTCGTTATTTAACGTAAAACAACGTTGCAATATAATTTTGAGTTCACAACTTTGTATTCACAATTATTTGAACTTTTTTATTGTCGAATTGTACTCACAAGAATGCTGTCATTAGTTATTTATTTAGTCGGCCTTCAGCAGTCAACCATGCCCATGAATTTTTAGGTCGACTAGAAAAAAGTATACTAGTATTTCTAATTTCATCACTGATATTTGGTAAGTTTACTATGTATCGCCTTCGTTGGTTGTGTTTAGGTAGATTCGGTTGTATTCTTACGGATGGAAGTGCTGGGTTAGATTGAATGAGGTTTAGTATTGACGATATTAAAAGTTCGACTATTTCTAACTAAATTCGATAGGTGAAAATCAACAAACTGAATTGATTTTGTCAAAAAAATCTGCAATAATTTTAGGGTCCACTAGCCAAATTCGACAAATTAAATTCTTCTAATATGTTTCTGAACTAGAACCTATTCGACTATACTATACCGACCCAATTATTTAATTACATGATCAAGAAAAACACACTTTTTACTCTGAATTTTTGGTTGACCACAATGTTTTATGGATTATTGAATCCTGGTGTCCCAACACCTTGTTCCAATTCACCGGTGAATTTGTATACAATGAAGATGAAACTTGCTCGAATGGCTAGTCCAAAAATCAGTGCCGCGTATTGAGTAGTGCGGAAAATGTATAAGAGACTCATAAAAAAGAAAACTTTGTTGACATTTAGCCAGATCCGAGCTTTCTTAGCAGCATCGACACGGTAAATTTCCTGAAAGAAAGATCAAACTTATGTTATTAAAATATTGCAACAGCTGAGTATTACATGGTAAATATAACTTATCCTTGAATAACCTCTTTCGTGGCTTTCAGAAGCATCACGTTGGCCCAGATACTAAGCACAAAGATGGCGATAACCAAAATGCAAGCAACAACGATTATAGTCCACAAGACATCTGCAAAAATTAAATTTCAGTGACATCAACTTTATTTTTTACTTTATTTAGCTTGAGCTTCTAATTCAATATTATTAAGAATTTATAAAATATATACAGTTCGGGATGCGATAAAACACTCGGAGAAAAATGCTTACCAGATATTTCAGCTTTAGGAGCTTGAGAATCAAGGTCGCCTGGGTCCTTTTGAGCCGCTGAATCAAAATATATGTCATATATGATCAGAACTAGAACCGAAATTCCGAAACTTTGGAGACCCTGTTTTAAGTTAAAATATTTTAAGTCAAAATATTAAATATAATTAGGTAAAGCTTAATACTTATAGTAATATTAACTGGGAAACACAAGAAGGATATTGCACTAACCAAGTCGACAATAGCCACGATCCGTGAAGGAAATCTCCACTTAAGGTTGTCCATTTTGTTGGTTATCAAGTATTAATTGAACAAAAATTTACGCAGCAAATTGTAATGGGTCCTTAAAGTCGTAGAATTAAATGGCAACTCTTGTTCTCAGTTTATTGTAATGTATTTCCTTTTTCAATGTACTTTTAGCTTTAATTTGATTATTTTCAAGTAAAAAGAAAATGTATTGTACCAGAGACAAAAGCAGAGCAGTGAAATGCTTATATATTTTTCGTTTCTACATTCATTAAGTTACAACACCCAACAAGAAATATTGAGTATTTGATGTTATCATCACAGCGTCGTATTCTAGTAAACTGAAGATACATCCAGTGTGAAAATCGATAAAAAGGCAACCTGTTATTGTACACTGGATAAGCGTAATCTTCCGACTCTACTGGAAAGTAACAGGTTAATAGAAGATTCAAGATAGAGTTTGGAGGACAACTACAGCTTCCCGTATAATTTCACTTCTTATATACATGCTATTGCAAAAATATAATATAAAGACGAGATATGCTGTGAAAAGCCACAAGACAACATTACTAGGCCACCAAAGTAAGCATTGCATATATTAAAAGTAAAATATATTAGAAGTAGGAATCTCAGTATTATACATGCTATGCTGCCTCCGAATGTCTGTACATAATCATCATATATTTTACACATTTTTTTCCAAATGTGTGCTGATGCTTTTTTGTAGCATTTGGGTATCCCTCAGCATCCCCCTCTGATAGGTTATTTAATAATTTTATGGTACCTAATTTTATAGTAGTATCACAATTTCACGAATTAACTCGAAACAGATTGACAACATCTTCTATAACCTTATCGATATACGATAAGTCCTAATCCACTTGAACACTTTTTACACAATTCTCCATTACGAATTTCTTCAGATTATTTTTAAAAAGCCATTACATGAATCGCATTTTTTAATAATAGTGAAATTAAATTGACCCAAAATGTACTCGTTTATTCTCAGGTTTAAATGGAATAGCTAAAAAACGTTATTTGAATGATTCATAAAAATAAGCAAACAAATCTTAAGAATATTTGGAATTAGGTAAGCCAAATAACTCAAATCAACAGCTTGTCCATGTCAAGTCTTTTATACATGAAATAAAACAGTTCGTAGTTAATAAAAAGTATTAATATAACTTGAATACTATCGAATCTGCCAACAGCAGTGTAATAAAGGCATCAACTCTTAAGATGAAATGACATAAGGACGCAAGCATTGTAATATGAATTTATGTAGTGGTTTAGAAAGAAATTTTCGTATGACTTATATATATATATATATATATATATATATATATATTCGCAACGATATATATTTCACTATATCAACGATATATCGGTTATTATGTAATTTACTATTAAACAATTAATGTTTCCCCACAAAAACAGCTAATCTGTGCGTTTTATTTCTTTAAAAACTTGTTGCTCCTTAGTTGCATTTACGTTTCCCAATTGACTTTTCATGTTACCCTACATCTTAACGAAAAAACTACAACCAACCTCAGACGTTGGTCTCTTACAAAATTATACATAGGAATCAGATTCAGTAGTCTGGTCTTGTTGCTGGCTTCGCTTTGAGTTTCGAGTACGGAGAAAGACCATCATCTAATCTTATATAATAATCGATAAAATATGCGTTTCATCATAGCATACAAGATTACCTCTGCAATAAAAAGACGAGTAGAACATAGAAAATGTGTAGTTTGGTAGATATATACTGATTATCATTTCACCTAGCTTGCTTTAGTAATTTCATGCTTTCTCTTTTTAGTCTCTGTTAGACATGTACATATATATCATCCATGAGCTGATGTTTGCTACATATGAATCTCATGTCCTCATGAATTATGTATCTGCCTTCATGATAATAGATTCGCTATTTTAGCCTGCTTTCTCTTTGTTTTGTGGTATGTTCACTATAGAACATGTACAGTTGTACACATGCTTCTTTTTAACTATGAATTCAACAGATCGTTACCATATATACCTTTTTATGAAGACGTGTTTCCCATTTAAGTTGTGATGACTAGTTATACCAAGGATAATACAAGTATCGATTGATTTGACTATGTACTCTTTATGATATCCTGGATGAATACTTTGCAGTAACTACCAAAAGTAGATGAAATCAACAGCTCATAGCAATACAGGTGGTGTAGCAGTAACAAAGTGAACATCATCCAACTTTCTATAAATGACGTGCAAACTTCTAAAACAGAAACCTATCACTATTATAAATTATAGTATCTATGCGTGGCACTCATCCTTTAGGAATAAAATAGCAAGATGTTTGCCAATGCATTTGGTGAAAACCAAAATGTTTGCTGCGGTCTTGTGCAAATTGGGCGAGAGAGAGATGACTGGGGATTTTCTATTGCCTTTAATCTCTGTAAATGTAATTGCGTCAATACAAATACTGTATTCAAAAGCTTGTTGTTAAAATATTTCAAATTTTAGTGCTAAATTTTTCCAAACTTACAAAGTTACCACATAATAAACGTTGACTTACTTGCAATATGATATCTCCTCTTTATATTACGTAAAATGTATTAATTCGTGAGACGCCATGGCTTCATAGCAGTTCATGCAAAAATGTTATCAATGCATACTTAAAAAATAAAATACATTAACAAAACTATTCTTAATACCACAAGAGCTATTGAATAAAAATACTTTTTATCTGCATAGATTTGTTGCCTTTCCGTATTGCAGTACTTTCTCCATCAAAATATGAAGGCATACTTTACAATAAGTAATTTTTAAACTTAATCAATTTATTACGTAGACAAATCTCGATTTATCGTAAGTGAATTGGCAGAGGAAACATTTAACAGGATCCCTGAAAGTAGAAAGCGTTGGATGAATCCAGACAAAAACCCCATTTTTTGGTTTATAGATCCAATATATAAGTTTGAGGATAGCGAGAAAATCGACAATTTTGTACAGAAATTTGTAGGCATAACCACAAACCCATTTTTTGGTAAAACCATTTTGTTTACTGTTCCAGAGAGAACAAATGATGTTAACAGAGATTTTCACACTAAAATTGTAATGCTTTTAGATTTATTTGGAGATCATATTAGCAATTGTGAAATTAATTTCCTTCATCAGTTTGATTTAGAGAAAGCATATCTGGATTTCATAGACTTGTTGTGGGTTCTTCCAAATTTAAAAAAGTTAAGGATACAGTCACCAGGTAATTTTTATAATAACCCTATGGTAACTACAAGAATCCCGCCTACTTTGGAAAAATTACAGAGTCTAGAGTTGCAATGTTTTTGTCGTAATATTCGGTATGCACTGTTCGGAAAAAAACTTGCAATTGCAAAGTCTAATTATCAGTCAACAAATGCGCTAGCCGTAACTCATCGTTTTTATCCTTTCGAGAATCTAGATCATCTAGCTTTAGAATGGTACAATTGGAATGAGATTTGTTTTTTTTTAAAGATTCCAATATTAAATGGAGGCTAAAGTCGTTAGCGTTGAAAGTTTATGACACAAAACAAGACAAAAATGTAACGTGGACCGAACTGTTTAATGTTTTGTCAAATATATTTGGTAATATGTTAGAAGATTTAGAATTGGGTCTTCCTGAAAATGTTACTCATGAAGACAGGACTAAGTTTGTGAATGAAATGTGCCAATATCGACTTAGGTTTCCAAAACTAAAGAAACTACGATTACACGTTATTCATTGTGTACCATTTGACTTTCTTTTGGGATTATCTCAATCTTTAGAAAATCTTCACATTTCATTAGATTTGAGCAACCATGAAAGTTGTGAAAACTTTAGAATAGTTGGACGGAAGGAAACAGTACTATTTTGGAGCTGCTTTTGTAAATATGGCAGAAAAAACTTTGGAAATAGTTTCCTTTGATAGGTATGGGTATATTTATAGGTTTGAGCGAAGTGAATTCAACGACAAATATCTTAAAAGGAAATTTTGTAAACCTCTGTTGACCCAATGCTGTACCATAAGGTGGACAAGTGAAGTGGCTCATAAAATGTTAAATTTTGAAGTTCACGATATTTACAATAGTTTGAATTTGAATTTTGAATTTGATCTTTATTCGAGAGTCTTGCCATGTCCAGTACAAAAAATGTTCTGTTGTCCCATAGTTTAATTATATAATGTTTGAATGTGTAAACGCTAAAATCTTCTGGTGAACTCTAAGCTAAGTCATATTAAACAAAAAAAGGCAACTAATTTGTGTATTTTGTTGAAGAGCTTACTTCAATATCTATATAATATTAACGTAAACTAGATTTATTTAATTGTGAAAATATATAACTTAGTAATCATGGGAAAATATCAATATTGAAGTTTTGGTAATATAAAATTGTTATGATTTTGACGTTGAATAAATATGGGTATATGTATATTTTGAAATAGCTTTGCTTGATTTTCATATCTATTCGATATGCCTTAATATTTTAAAACACTAGGAGCGTATATTTTTATTTTGACAGACAGACTATTTTGTAGCGACAAATAATCTATTTTTTGAATAGGGAGAGATAAGTATTTAATGTTGTCACTCACGTTAGTTTTGCAAAAATGTCGTGCTAAACTAAAACTTCACAAATCTAAACCAAACGTTGATTTTTAAATCATTGATAGAAAAAAGCGAAAACAAAAACATCCTTCTACTGAAGCCATTGTATTTTATTCGCATAAACTAGATTTGTTCTACTTTCTTTGTTGTGGGAAGCCACTTTATAGTTTAGGCCGCTTTATACTTCAACATTTATAACGAACACGAGGTATGGTTTGATATTAAGTTTATAGCTAACATATAGGGAAAAGATGACAGGTCAACCAGCTCCAATTCTGTGAAATATACGTAATCTAAAATGAAATGTCACGAATTAGAACATCACTTTCTCCTGAAAACTCACAAAGTAGATTTCTTTGGTAAAGTTGGAATTTGCATTTTTATGCTTACTTCAACTGGGGTCATTTGGGGTCATGTGTGAGGTAAATAAAAAAACTCCAGTTTGCGTAAAGAAAACATCTTGCGCTTGGTTTGACTATAAAGCTAAAAGAATTGTACTTTTTTACTAAACAGGTTTTCTAATCTGACAAAATTAAATAAATCAACAAAAATTTTCAAAAAATGATGCTCTTTGATGGTTTTCAACTTATATCTTTAATAACTGAGTATTCAAATTTTCATCAGGGATAATGTGATAATATCATGTTATTGTATTGACATACATCAAATCTCATCGACACCAAAAAAAATTCATTTTTAGTAGCAGGTCGCTGTTAACATCAACGGTAGCT
>JAQFZH010004041.1:0-12659 GCA_034695485.1 Entomobrya nivalis | reverse complement strand
AAGAATAACATTTCAGGTTTGGATATTCATGTTTTAAGAGGACGGCAAGAATCGCTGCGGTTCCAGCACCTACACAAATTATTTGACAACAGGTTTAATTAGTACTTCAAAAATATCATGTTCATGAAAAATCTCGAACTTTGTTTGTATTTGTAAACTTACCTAAAGAATGACCAACAAGCACCAGGCGGTAAGTATCAGTATGTCGCTCCAAGTTTCTTTTGAAAGCATTTTCGAGTATTTTCTCTTCAAACAATTTGTTTTTCATGTAGACGGCAGCTTGAACCATGCCCTGTAAAAACGATTCCAGTAAATTAGTGACTTGAAGTGGTTATGATGAATACAACTACTGTAACATTGGTAATTATTCTTTTATTAGCATGATTATGGCGTATAATATAACTTCCTTAATCTAGCCAGGATTACAAATATCAAGCTATGAAAATCTATAATTTAACTTGATTAATTCTGAGATTCGGAATACTGGAACGTTTATGCTTATAGTATGCAACGTGCGTCATTTTTTTTGAATTTCGTGTTATGATGACTAGACGAAAAGACTTCTAATTTTATTCATTCGAGTTTTTCCAAATTTTTGTGTTAAATTTATACACACATCATCACAGCATCTTTCTAATATTTTCAATGCTTACAATTAGTTTTTTTTAAAAATGTAAATGGAATTCAAAAACACGGAAACTACGCTGATTTGGGAAATCTTTACCTATAAATTATCATCTTTTAAACTATCCTATCATTACATACAGCCGTCACCGCCGCCCACGCAAAGTTAAACATATATCAACAATGATTTCAGAAGCAAAATGAAAAACATAAATCAAATCCAGCCCAGTACAGCAATGTATGTAGCTTAAGTCTGTCTACGTTTTACTGCTGGTATTTTGCCAAATAGTACAAAAGGCTTCGCATTGTAGTAAAAGGTCGAAGGTAGGAAAGACAAATTTATGATCACTTTTATTTGGATCACTATTTTTATGAAATTCTATTTTTAACTGTTTTTTAACATTTATTCATCATATTTTAAAAAAATTGAGAATATTGCAGCATCACATAAAATGCAGTATTTTTGTATACATATAATATAACGAAAATGTAGCATTGTCTTGTGCCTACTTTACAATATACAAAATAAGGACATTTGCCAAAATTCACCAGTTTCTCATTTTTTACTCTTTCGGAGAATAATAACAAAAGTGGGGAGGGATTTCTTTTTTGTATATTTGTTTAATATAAATACGAACTGTGACTGTGAACCATTTACGCAGGGCTCAAACGCGATCGTATGAATTCATTCCTGTCGATATATATTCTGAGTTTCTTATATCAATGTATTTTAGTCGGTTTTCTTGAAATCTACAATTTAAACTGAAATCCGAACACAATCAACTGTCATTCTGCTACGTATCATGTACCAAACACATGACAACCGTCTTGAAAATCACTTCTCCCAATGCAATTCCTACCATGACCTTACTTATCACGAGTGAAAAATACGTGAGGGAAGTGGAAAGATCAGAGAATCTAAGCAAAAAAAAACAGCAAGTGCCCAAAGCCTTTTTTCTCTTCATGCAAGCTCAATATACAAATGATTGTGATATACATATGCCATATCTTGATAGTCATACTATCATTTTTATGCATCATCCTGACTGATCATCATCGACATCTTGAATGAGCATTTATTCAACTGTACCTTATGGGCAAGCCAGTCTTCCCTTGGAGGGTTTATAGGCAATGGCTCCCCTTCGGCGTTTAGGTCTGTGATTACATCCTGGTTGTTTGACGTCGTGAGGATGGTAGCAGAAGAAGAGAGTATTACACCAAACGGGTAGAGTGGATGTGCGGAGGGAAAGAGAGCAGAAGAAAAGTAATAAAATCATTTCATCCAAACCGTTCCAAGAAAAATGAAAAGAAGTAGAGAAAGAGAAATAGTGAGAGGAGTAAAGAGAGAGAGAGAGAGAGATCAAATGAAGGTAAGACGAGTAAAAAAGATTTATACATGACCATAATAACATCACATTTTAGAAACTTATTGATTCTTCGTCTTCTTCTTTCTCCACTGCACTCATTGCAGGGAAAGGAAGATGAAGAAGATAAAACCGACAAGAATCATTTGAGTAGTACTGCAACCTTAGTTGATCTTACACGCATTCAACATTGAATTTATTAGGATGAAAGGAGAATTGATTTCTATTATCTAACTTTATTGGAAGGAGATTGTGTATGTGTTTATGTGGACGGGATTCTTTTGAGGGAAAGCAATTAAAAGGGTGCGGAAATATATTGAGAGATGTTTTATTATTATTTTCTGCTTCGAGGGGGGCCAAAATTGGTATACGGTCAGCTCTGATTTATGAAAGTTTTCCACGTGAGTAAGCAAGTACACGACATTATTTGCAACGTGTTCAGAGTGCATCATCATGAGAGAGTCTGAGAAAAAATGTAGTATTTTCGATAATCCAGTTGATTGGATTGGAGAGCTACTTTTGGTCTTTCTTGATCAAACAAATGGATATTTTCTGATGGGAACTTTTTCTCTCTCTCACTCTACGCACTGGTTTGTTGACTGGTAATGGTGGTAATGGATGGGAGGTGTGAAAATTCACACAAATAAATACACCCATATTTACGCACTTGAGAAAATGGGGAAGAGACACGAAGAAATAATGAAGAAAAAAAAACAAAGTGTAAGGCAAAAAAATGAGAAAAGATTATAGATTGAACAAATTAAGGTGACATTATTATGGCTTTTTTGGGGGTAATAATAATCAAGATGATAAATGAGTATAAATAGTTTTTTTTCTTACCTTAAGGGACAAGGTGCCCCGGATGGAAACAACGACAGATTGCTTTTCGTAGTCGACCACAACAAAGAAAGGCGTCTCCCCTACGTCCACATGATAAGTCGCATAGATCACATCAAAAGTTCCCGAGGCAAACATGGTAGGAATGACAGCATAGTTACAGTAACAACAGTTATCCTCCAAAACCACTTCCGATAAATCACTCTGATGACCCCCTGCACCACGGCATGATGGAACTTGATGACAGCAGCATCTGTACCATAAATATATGAGTATGTATATTATAAAAAAAGAATCATTTTTTGTTGTTTTAAACTTTTTTTCCCTCTAACGATCAAACTCGTCAATGCATTTGTTCTTGTTCATCAAGCCACTTGATCCATTTTTTAACCTCAAGAGGCCTTTCAGTTTTCGTGATTGTGAATAAATTTTTCATTTCTCCCTCTAAAAACTTACTTCCCCAACAAGCTTATGTGGTTACTGTAACTAGTTACACGACACTATTACTTAGGTTTATAATGTCACAAGTCATTTTACACTCTACACACAACTCTCACTCTCCAGATATAAATAAATAGGGGCCACGCATGAATGCAAACTACTTTTATTATACGACGATTAACGTCAACATTCCAAAAGTTACGCATGGCTTGCATTTTTACAAGTATCATACTCATCGTCAACATCACCATGTTGAGCATGATGATGATCATATCAAGCTCCTCGTGGAAAAAATGATACTGCTCTTTTCATGGCCGTTCTCTCATGGAGATTAAGTAAGTTAGTCGTTTAGAAGGGAGAGAGAATGGCAGGAAAAGCTCTTTCAAGTTGAACTCCCACCAGTGCAGTGCAATGGCTGTAGTGTGTGGTGGTGTTGTAGTGGTGCAGCGTCAAGGGATTCATTTCTCCACCACCACTGCCGCCAACAACCCAACCGCCGCCACCGTGTTATCAACCATGAATGCATGATATTTTAAAAAGTTGGTTTTTGGTGAGCAAGCGATAAGCAACATCAACAAAAACAAAGCAATATAAACTTAAGGGAGGCAATGGACAGACCTTGTGGATTTTACACTAAAAATTTGTAAAACAAGTCAGGTTTAAGTTGCATCGTAGATGAAAGCAAGGTTGCGATGGAAAATGAGGATATTTTTCCAACATCTTCAAATCAACCAGGAAATCAACTTAAAACAATATACATAGTAACGTTATTTCTAACTGTAAGTACCGTCGTATAAATGATATTACTAATGATGATGACTTTGACAGTTAAGGAAAGGAATGGGTTGGCCAGAATTTGTAACCCTAATAACTTGACTAACAGGCCATTTAATTACGAAGAAACTCCATTTAATAATTTTTATTATAAAAATTGCTGTTAACTTTGAGTGAAATGGTATATGGTAGCCAAAGCCATGCCAACTAGACTTAACATTTGTACTGCTAATATGATCACTATTATCGGCATCATCCCATGATCATGATCATAAGGATAGAGAGATCACTTTTCCATAAAAGCACGCATTTATTTAATGCTGTCTATCTGTATGCTGCCTTTGATGCGATGCTATACCACGCCACAGGGAAAATGGTGAAAGTGAAAAGCTGAGTATGCCCTTTTACTCCCCCATTTTGTAAAGATAATGGCAATGATGTGATATTTCTATTACTTGCGTAAATACACTACACTCAATACACGTTGGTTTTTGTACTTTTGTACCATCCATGCTCGCCTTGCTGTTTACTATTATTATTATTATCGCCATCATCATCGTCAATAATATTAATGCAATAGTGGCACAGCATCAGCAGCAAAACCAACTAGTCTTTCACTCTCCCTCGCTCGCAATCCCAACCACAGTCCTTTTAGAGGAAAACATAATACGAGGGGGGAAAACCAACGGCCAAACTAAAATCTGATACTTTTAAAACTCAAAGTAGGTTCATACATTAAATCTTCTTTTCTGTTTAGTTTTGGTAATATGATAGTATTCCCCACTAATACTTATAGAAGTATATTCAAATTCGTCTTGAATAGGAAATAGAAACATTGTATCCTTATCGCCATTTTCATCATTATCAACAACAACCCCTTTGCACGCGCGCTCCGACATAATGTAAAAAAACTCTTCAGAAATGCTACACTGGGGTGTGGTGGTGGCCGTAGTTTCAATTTCTCTGATTGTTAAAGTATACTTCTCTAAATGATAATGTCGTTTTTGTAAAAAAATGAGTGGAAAATTGAATGTGTGGCTACCGTTGAAATTGAATCATCATAAAAAGTACATTAACATTTACTATGAGACATCTACTAAACTGGCTATTCATCCAAAAAAGAGCCTATCAAGCTAAGCTATTTTAAGAAACCGTTTCAGTACTTCATCCACTCACTACACACGTTTCCCGTTTTCCCCAACTTTTCTCTAAACACTTTGGGCAATGTAGAAGGTAAATCATGAAATTTTCTGCCTTTATCTGTATACATCTAACACTAAGTATTTATGTATATCTTTTTCCACAGCACAACGATTTGTTGTAGATCGACACTGACATCATAAATAGTTGATATTACAAAGTACACTGGTAGAATAAAGTGACAGGTGCGTTGTTGTTGGAATCTAGTAGTTTGTTTTTCTTGGAAATACACTGGTTTAGGGGAATAAATTGGGGAGAAAATTGTTTTCGGTCTGATGCTCAGTTTTAAAAAGGTGGAGGAAGTGTGGTACAATTCTACATCATATATAATGGCAGAGCTGAGGTGGCGATGCTACTTATACGGTTTTACTATTGATGATGATGACGTCGACTGCCCACGAAGACTATCATGTTGATAATGGTGAGTACAGTGGTAGTGGTGGTTGGTGGGTGATAGAGGTGCCCATAAATAAATGACATGGACCGTGCAATGTCATTGATTTATATGCACTCTCTTTTCCTATCCACACAAGAATCTTCTTCCTTTTTCTTTAGCAACTGAAATGTATCAAGATGGATTTTTACCAAACAAAAACCAATATGGGCAGTTTGAGGAGATGGAGGACTGGTTAACACAACATTTTTTTATATATGTTCTTTCCCTCCTGATAAAAAAAAATCTCTTGATTTATTAACCCACCCGGAGGAACGTATAGTAAGGCAACGTTCCGCGTGTCGGTGTAGCAGAAAATGCTCTGTGGACTGGAAAACCCAAGTGTTTAATGACATGAAAGTATTATTGTTATGCAAAAGATAATAATATATTTTTTGCAAAAGGAGAAAATGGGGATATTTTCTGGCAGCCTTTGAAAGATAACATTTCCGTACACAAATGACCTGGAACTGAATCTCGTAAGAAAGGATGGAGGATATGTGAGCCTTTAGTTTTTGCATCATTTATTATGCCTGTCAATTATTCATATTTTTGTAAGGAAGGATGAAAATCATTTCTCCTCTTTTTTGACAATTATGAAAATTTTATCGGCAGATTTCAACATTACCGAAAGAAACACATATGTACATATACATGTGCTATAGTAGTTGGTCAGTAACAATTCAATTTGTAAAGTCTTTGATTTCCCCCCTCCCCCCGCAAATACTATTATTATTCCAGTTTTGTGGTCGTAACTCGAAGTATCCCAAAATGTTTTTACTTGACTACAAATATCCTAGAACAGTTCATACATTTACAATTTAGTGTAATAGTTTGTATAAAAATAATAATAGCAATAAAATAGCCCAGGGAAACATTAGAGAGGAAAAATGTCTAATAATATTTGAAACGCCGCTATATAAATGGTTGCAGTATCAGAATTCAAACATCACAGAATACTATAACAATATTATGTAGTGGAGGGAAAGGAAGCAATAACCAGGCGTAATAACACAACTTGAACTTTTCTAAGTATTCCCTGGAGAGAGAGAAAGAGTGAAAGAGGATACAAAAAAAAATTCAGTCAGAAAAAGTAAACCAAGTGGAGTATTTAGACAAGACTTTTTCACTCGAAGAGATGAAGAAGGAGGAGTGAACAATTTATTGATATTATAACACTTTTTTTAGTCTCTAAACTTTAAAAACTTTTCCTTCCATGTTTTGTACTCTCAAAGAAAAAAAAGTAAAGTTAAAAGAGAGAGAAAGTGAGATTTATTTCGTACTTCTGGTTTTTTTACCTTTTCTTTGTTAAAAGTCTTTTTAGCAAGTTAGTGTGTACTTACCGTATATTTGAGCAAAGTTTCAAGACTCCATTCACCCCGTTCGGAATAACATACCATGGCCATCCGTAGGCCGCTGAGGCGTACTGCATGTAATGAACCACGTTGCGAAAAGTTTCCAAATCCTTTGGATCATTGAGAGCAACAAATTTGGTCTTGGGAGTGATTGCGATTCCCGACAAAAACTCGTATGTATTGTTGCGCCTCTGTTGTTGTTTGGTGGTGTTGACGTTGTTATTGTGGTAGGGGTGAATTTGATGGCGAGATACAAAAAAAGTAAGTATGAAAGAGAGAAAAAAAATATGAAACATGATCATACATAAAAGTGCACATTTATATACGTAAGCTAGCTGTCGTCGTCGGTGAAAATTAATTTTCTCAGGGGACTTATTTTTCTGTATACATTTTTGTTTATTTATTGTGCAGCAATTTCCTATTTCTTTTTTTGTCTTTTTGTTTTGAAGTTTTGTTTTGGATACAAAGTAACGCAGCGCGATGATGTTGACCGTGAAAATAAAAATAAAACAAACAAAAAGATGTGAATAACCGGTGTTTGCTATAAAATGTTATTCCCAGGTCCATTATTATCCCTATTCATATTTGGGAAGGTTTTCATACAAAAAGGAAATAAAATGTGGGCCCAATTGCTTTTTTGTCGGTAAAAACAAAAAGATTTAAGAATTGAACAAAAACAAATTTAAGATAACGTCACCCTGAAATATGTACGCATAAAAATACTATGACATTGAACAATAGAATCAAAATTACAAACCTGCTTAACTATCGAGCATTGTTCAAGTCTTTGAAGTCGCCGAAGGAGTAAAAGACCAACAACCACGTCTGAAGGAACCACATCCAAATCCCGGAAAAATTCGGACAAAAGTCGTGCCAGGTCGGCGAATGAGTCCTGTTTTAGGCCATGATGATGATGAAAATACAGAGGGAACAGAGAGAAAAAGTAGAATGGATGAAAAATACCGCAATCCCATCATCATGATCATGAACATCATCATGAGTAGCGGCAGCATCAGAAATAGCCAAAGAGTAAGTCACAAGAATATCATCAGTAGCGGCAGCAGAGGAAAAATAAAAGTTCAGAGTTCACAAGTGGAAGTCAGGCAAAATGGAAAGTGGTGATGGTGGGAAAAGGGCACGACACATGTTTGTAACGGTGATTGCAAAGAAGGAAATGACGATGGTGATCCCAATGATGATGATGAGAGTGGAGTAATGTCCACAGTTGGATTGGTTTTTTTTGGTTTTATATTCCAGTGAAGAAAAAAAATCCATAATAAATACGTAGCAGAATGTGTGGTAGATTTCATAGAAAAGCAGCCCAGTCAGCAAGTTAGAAAGGCAGCCGCATTCACAAGACCAAAGACCAACAAATGTGTCCATAACAGACATGACCGTGATCCCATCCGATTCCATTGACGATGGCAGCAACATCCCAGGTGTACATAAAGTTATACATTGAAAAAAGAAAGAAACAAGACAAGTGAGACTCACATTTTCACCTCATCCATAAACTTATCGTAGCCACACTTAAAATATTAGCAAAAATTCCTGTTTATATATTTTTTTTTCTCATCTAGAGAAAAAAATATTGTAAACCAAAAAATAAACGAGTTGTGTAATATGTGCCCGTCCTCAGGTCATATTACTTAACTGAAAGAATACAAGACACAGAGAATTTGGAGAGAGGTGAATGTGGTGACTTGACGTGACGAGAAAGTAAATTTATCCAAAGAATGTCAATAAGCTTAAGTGGCTTTAGGAAGACAAAGGACACTATGCCAAAGTAAACCAAAAAAAACCTAATAATGTCTTAGCACCTTATTTACTCTATAGCTAACACTACAACTGCATCGCATTTTGCATTGTACTTTCTTCTCTTCTTACCCAATTCAGTAATATCATAATATTCTTTCCTTCTATATCTATAATGTGAATAAACTCACTAGACAAACTCAACATCATCGCCAAGCTTGGCAATCTATATGCTTATTATTTATCTAAGAAACTGTAAGTGCGAAGTGTAAGACAAAAAAAAAGAATATTCATTCAGGTTGGCTGGCAGCGTCATTGTCTTGCCGTCTCTAGAACTACGTGATATAATTACAACATTGAAAGCTTTTGTGATCTTCTGATCATCAACATTCAGCCAAAAAGTAATAACGAATAAGTACCTGCGAATATGTATATGCATTTATATCTTGTCTCGAACAAAGAGAAAGAATAATAAAAGGATGCAGACGGCTTTAAGTATTTTTTTGCTACCTGATATATCAACCTAAACTTCTTCTTTTTTGAGAAAATGTATATTGTGTATAGCTGCGAATTTTGCCAGAATCCAAAAAATCTGAATCCTTAAAACTCGGCCTATGTATTTTATTATTTGCATTTTCACATGTCATGTACAAAATTTTTGTTTTGTTTGTAGTCATCTTTGATTCTTTTAAGTATACTTAAGGTGCTTCTATACCTGGTACGCATTTACTGTCAATTTCTGCAGGACAAGATCAGCTCGAAAAATAGATGTGATGCATGTTTTTTTCTATTTTTATAGAAAAGTATGCCCAAAATTTTGCTTCATGCGGCTACCAAGAGTTTTTTTTTGTTACATTGGTTAGTATTCAGAATGCTTTCCAGGTTTTTTTTTGCAAAAAAATCCGGTGGAAAGGCCAAGATGCCAACCACTCATGCGAATCCTCAAAGGCAAAAATTTTGGAATTCCGTTGAGGAAACCATATGGATCCATATTCTGACTATTGCCATTGAATGCATTCATACATGAATATATTTTTACATAATGTGATACGTCTGATATATGTATGTTATCATGTAGTTCATTGTCATCATGATCATCTTATGATGATGATTGCAATAAAAATTCAAAACTTGTACAACATCAGCATCACGAGGAAAAGGCAAGCAAGCAAGCAAAGTCACGACAAGTGAACGAGGCCTTTTCATAAAGAGTTGAAAAAGGCAAGGGATGGAAATAGAATAAAAAATATATAGCATATCAGCTACATATATGACGGCAACGACTAAAAACTAACCTCAACCGAACAACATTCAAACGTGTCCAAAATGGATTTACGTCTTCCCGTTTTTCCTGTTTCTTTCAATCATCCAGTCAATTCATTTTATTCAAACATTTCCTTCCAACGTTGTAATATGTATAGTCATAGATATATTTGAAATATAATGTATACACGTTTAGGTACATAATATACTTTATCGTTATGGTTGGTTGGACATATCATCTCAACCGACGCCACTGCATTGTTAACTTTGTTGGAATTCCCCCATAAAAATTGGAAGAACAAATTTAAAATTACGTCTTGGCCAAAAAATTCATGGGACGGCAAAAATGTACATAAAAAGACTAAAAATGGAACTCATTGTTAGATTTTTTGTGTGCATCGAGAGGTAATAAGTTTATCCCGTCGGTGTAATTTTCATGTTTCTCTTGACAAAGTCGATCATGTTATATTTTTCTTGTTCAATGAGTAAAGGAGAATAAGTTAGAGGAACAAGTTTCAGAGTTAAGTAAAAAAAAGTATGTGTGCTGAGCTGTAAGCTTATTGCATTATTCTCAAAGGTTATGGTTCATTACCACTCAATCGTTTATTGACTTTACTGGATAGTTTTCTCAGCTCAGGTAACACAATAAAGAAACTATGAGATTTCATTTTCTTCTCTTGACTCAAAACTATGCAATATGTATGCAATGCTTTAACATTTTCCGCACAGTTCCATTTTTTCCCGTTGCATATTGCCTAGAAACGGAGCACAGGTGAGTTTAGGATAAATGAAAGAAAATATGTTTTTTTTTGTGTGTTAATTTTCCTTTTTTCATAGCAAATAGCAATTTAGTTTTAAATTTCACGTTGTCATTTAATATTAAGCTATGTGTGCATGTATCATCATCATCATCATGCACCATATCTACGTAACATTTTTACACGTACACTTTTTCTTTGATCTTCTCCAAATCACATGGGCTCGTCTGACCTGCATTCAAAATGTTGTGTCATATTTTTGAAATGGTGCATGCACCTTGTTATCTCGATGCAGTTTCTTTTCATGTATGCTTTTGAATTTAAAATGAACAAAAAAGTAACGTTTTTCTCATTATCAAACAGCCGACTGACTGCGAGGTGTAAAGGAACAGAAATAGGATCCGAGAGAGAACAACACATTATATATAATGTATGATGTTTGCTCTTGTTGATGAGACGCCTTTATTGTGTCTGTACAAAGTCATAAGGGACTACTCAAAAACGAGAGAAAGCTATAACACCATCCATGCAACATCAGAGCTGCACAACAATACAAGACGATATCATCATCACACATAAAAGCATAAAGGATGCATAGTCATCTTACTTTCTCGTCGTCATCATCATTATCAGAATCACAGACACATCACATTTTAAATGCAAGCCTTTCTCCTATACATATGGAATGGTAACACTTTTTCTTATTTTTACACCAAAATTAATGACGAATGCATTCACTTTTCACTTTATTTTGCTTACATTTTAAAATGATTGCATATTTTTTTGGCTTCCCGGTGGAAATAGGTTTTTTTACATTGCGCCTGAATCAAGCTTCAAGCACATGACATAAAAAGTAGAAATTGAATAGACTTTGAATTGATGCGTTTTTGGATGACATCAGTAAAAGGAAAATGCTCAACGAGCAAAATAAAAAGAAAGGTAAGTTGAGCAAAGATCCAACCAACCAACTAACAGGATTACAAGATCGACTACTTATCAAACAACCAAGCTATCAATACTATATTAAATGAATACTGAATCCATTCACACAAAAAATCTCCAAGGTTTCCTTTTTCTCTATGTAAATGGTACGATCAATGTATTTTACACAAAGCCGTTATATGACGTAAAGTAAACGTTGTTTTCGCTGCGTCTCTTGCCAACTGTTTCTTCTTCATTGCATGATGAGACGAAGTTGGTGTATGACATAGTTTTGAATTCTCTATTCGTTGTTAGTTAATTTAACAGAAGCGCATTAAATAGGAAACCCCCGAATTAACGTGGAAACCACAAACTAAAGTGAAAATCCCCGTAATTCAGGGGAACAAGTGACAATCAACGGGAACTGGAGGGAATCGACATGAACTGGAGGAAATCGACGGGAACTGGAGGAAATCGACGGAAACTGGAGAGAATCGATGGGAACTTGAGGGAATTGACGGGAACTAGAGGGAATCGACATGAACTGGAGGAAATCGACGGGAACTGGAGGGAATCGACGGGAACTGGAGGGAATTGACGGGAACTAGAGGGAATCGACGGGAACTGGAGGGAATCGACGGGAACTGGAGGGAATCGACGGGAACTGGAGGGAATCGTCGGGAACTGGAGGAAATCGACGCGAAATGGAGAAAATCGACGCGAAATGGAGAAAATCTACGGGAACTGGAGGGAATCGACGGGAACTAGAGGGAATCGACGGGAACTAGAGGGAATCGACGGGAACTGGAGGGAATTTACGCGAAATGGAGTAAATCGACGGGAACTGGAGGGAATCGACTGATAAGCGAAGATTGAAAAGTGATTATTTAGTACCTGTCTAGCAGCCCGACATTGGCGGGCCAGTTCAACTAGT
>JAQFZH010004040.1:0-12667 GCA_034695485.1 Entomobrya nivalis | reverse complement strand
TAAAGTGTCGTTCTTTCTTAAAGTTTCGGCCTTCTGTCGTTGTGTAAATTGTCGTTCGGTCAAGTGACAGTACTCCATTGTATGTACTATAGTCACACATTGTAAATGTTCATAGGATTGCAACTAGTTTAATTTGTTTACAAAAAGTTAGCGGTGATGGTTGGTGCATTGTTATTGGATTGTAAAAAAGACTCACGTCTCCACTTACTTGAGCACGTACAACCCGACACAACTTTATATAAAAGCTTTTTTCCTTTTATGTAGTGCGCCACATGTATAAAATGATCATGACATTCCTTTTTTCCCGTACAACACAACACGCTTATATTGAGAAAGGAAAGGGTTAGTTTTACTTTGTGGAGTAAGCTTTTTGAATTCTTTCCGATTCTCTTTCAAAAAAATATACGGTGATCTTGAAAAGGAATGCAATAAAAAACATTGAGAAAGATGGTATTTCTTGATACCCAACAACAATGACACAGGTGTAAATGGAAATATGTGATAAAAAATATATAAATAAAATGTGATTTTGTAGTTTTCAGTTTGATGTGCGTGGCACAAAACGTGTTTACAATATTTTTTGCGGATTATCCGCTCCTTGCGGTATGGCTTCTCGGAAAATGACATTTTGTCACTGCTTTAATCTATGCAAATGACATTGGTTAACCATTTTACGCCGTGGACTGTGTGTAATATCAAGTCATTGCACTTAAAATTTTGTCACTCATTCACTAACTTCTTATAAGCTTTTAAATAGTGTCATGTAATATAAATGGAGTTAATATAGTTATAACGATGATCAAAGACGAAACTTGTTTACCATTTTCAGTGTCTTTTTTTGATGTGGTATTTTCATACCACGTAACAGCCTTGTAATTTTAATGCAAACTTTTTCAGCACAGCATTCCTTTGAAAGAACATCGCAGTATGGTGAAAGATGTGTTAGGTATTTAGGTGTACAACATTTCATCTTCAAAAAAAAGTTTAATTTGGGATTTATCCATCCAACCAGGATATGGGCGAAATGGAGAGCGTAAATTGCAACTTTTCATATCTAAAAGCGAACATGTATGGATGCAATTAATATAATGATGAGATGAAATTGCGTGGGCGGAAGAGAAGCTCAAGGATTGATGTTAAAAAGAGGGGATTACATTTCATACTTTACAAACATTGAAAGATCCTACATTTTTTTTGTATGTTGAGCTGCTCTGCAAAAGTAAACTCTTATTTTCCAGCCCATCTATTTCTGTTTTGAAATGAGAACTGAACAAGCTTATTTCTGAGAAGACGACAACTACAACAACTCGCATCAAATTACATATTTTTTACCATGAAAGTACAGAGTTATGTATATGCAATGTAAGTGTGTGAAGGATGCTTAGATTTATAATACTTTTTTTCAATTACTCTAGCCATTCTAGCCCAGATCAAAAAGCAAGGTCATTTCTTTTTTGCTTTTACACATGCCATGTAATCTAGCAGTTCATTTGTGAGATTTGACGCTTCATTTTAAGTTACGTCAGCAGTAGAGCAAATAGTACTAATCCTATCTCCTTGAACACAACTTTTATACGAAAAATTGGATTACAAATTTCTCCTTATTTTTTTCGAGCTTATTAAGTGCCTTGAACAGATAGTTATTGGTTTTACAATGTACGAAATGGCATTGGTTGGTCTGTACTTTTTGCACTTTCTTTCTGAGCTGAATAGAATTTCGTGAATAAACTGCATGCAGACAATTTCCGGATATTTTAAATACATCTTATGAAATTGTTTACTTTTCATCTTCACCGAATAATACTCTAGAGTCACTTAGGTAAGCGTACAAGGGTGTTAAACATTAAGTGAAGATGATAAAGTGAAAAGTAAAAGAATTACTCGTAATGAACTTAGCTACTTCAACTTATGAAATCCAATAACTTAAGTATAATCAGCTATTATGCATTCTTTTCTCATCAACTCTAATGGTATTTCTATACTCGAAAAAGTAAAAGCATTAAAATACTAGAATGCATGTAAGATACTTATAAAATAAGTAACTGACTAATTACAGTACGTTCAAATATAAAACTTTCTCTTGGAACAATGACTCCAAAGATGATTTCATTTTTAAACTGGGGCATCATGAGAATGAGTGCGTGAGTGCTCCTTATGATATTTCATTCCAAATTTGTTTCAATATGTTTCCGTTCCATGTAGGTATATAGTGCACTGCCACTAATGATTTCAAAGAAATGTCTTTTTGATGTCTACAATGTCTGTAGTCTGCACACCAATTTATTTCCAAATTCCCAGTTATGTATTTATTTTCTTATTTTCCCTAGCCTATAGCTATAAGCTGCCTATCTTTCATTTTCTTCCGCTTTCACAAACATTTTCTTCATCTCACTCAACCACAACAAGTTTGCCTCAACACACAATTCACAATACTCTTCTCCTATGTATCAATATGCTTTGTTACATCTTTTCCCATTTAGACTGTCATCAAGTCATAGCTTTCTTTGCTAGTTTGGTCATAACTATTAGGGAAGAACGACTACTCTTTATTATTTGCTCTCCTTCGAGCATTCCATTCATCGCTTTCACTTTTACCATCACCACCACCACCCCAGCATCATCATCATCATCATTGCACTGTAAACAAGAATGTTGTTTTTGCGATGGTCTTCAGTCCAACCAAACTTTCTCTTCTGCATCATTTGTGCATATCACCAAAAAACGATAGAAATCCGAGAGGCCGATATACTACTCTTTAATATTATTATCTTGCAGCTGGCGTATGGCTAGCGAACAATATGGAATGCAACCCAAAAACGTCAGAATGTTTATTGCACCCAAAATTATAAAGACGGTCAAAGATTTTTTTGTGGTTGCTTCTGGACGACATCGGTGCCATGATACTCACATAAGACCCGGGTACTTTTTTACGTATTTGTGTTGATCGTTACCATAAAACTTAATACTAACTGCTTGTGTTGCTTTGCAACTAGTCAAACAAGGGAATAAAAAAGAAGAAAATTGTTTTGTTTACAGAAAAAAAGAAAAGACATCCGCCGGAATATATTTTTTTATTACTCCACAGTACAATATAGAGTCGTTGTGCAAAAAAAGTGTTACAGTGTCTTTTGCACAGGGAAAAGGGAGATCTGTTGCTGATCTACTGACTTCCTTATTACTTGGTTCACTTTCTCTCTCTTTATGACGATGCACACAAGGGAGTTTATTTATATGGCATGGCGTACTATCTATTTCTTTCGTGTAGCATCATTTTTTTGGTTTTTTTTTGCATTGTTCGCTTTTCGTTGTGGTGGTGATGATGATGATGACATGACAGCATTTTTTTTATGATGGTAGTGGTTGGTATGGTATCTTAGTTGATTTTTTGATGGCATAACTTGCTTACTCGTTGATTATCAGAGTTTTGTGGTTTTATGCGCTTTTTATGCCGTTTTTTTCTTTTCTTTGGTTTATTTTATTTGTGCAAAAAATATGTGGATTTTTTGTTTGGTGGTTTGAGGACGGGTTTCCTTTTGTGTGGAAACGGAGATGGGGACGGAAAACTTTGTGTATGGTAACAATGGAAATAAAGAGATTTTATTTGTGATGCTATTCAATTTTCGGGTTTCTTTGTTGTTTTTTTATATTAGGCTTTGAACGACATATTGAACGGCTTGTTAAAATACTAATGGTTTACATGCATAAGTTGACTTGAAGGTCTTTTGATTAGGTTTCGTTGAAAATACTTGCAAGTTCGTTAGCGTTATAAAGAAAGAGTAACCATGCTTGCTAGAAAATACATGAATGGTATTTGGTATGCTATTCTTTTATATTTTCCATTTTAATTATTTTCGCCAACTTGCGCTTCAAAGTTCGCAGAAATCAATTATTTCAACTTGAATTAAATTAAGCAAAATGTGGGAACATACCCGTATATATATGGAAACTAAAAACATATGGAAAATTATATTGTCATCATTAGGCTTTTAGGTCAAATTATAGTCATGCTGAAAAGTTTCGTAAAATCCTTGAAACAAAAAACTTGTAAAAGTCAATCAGTAAGAATAGCTTGATTTTAATGTTAAATTTTTTCTAGCATAAAATTTCAATTAGCATACGTAATGTGACTTGATTGACTTTCGGTCGTCCCTTTTCTTGCTAAGAAAATGAGGATAGTGGTGTGTTTTCCTTTTCGGTCTTTTTTCAGATCGTTTTCATGGAGTCCATTAGCGAGTGATGGCATTAACGACTGAAATTTGCTAGAAATTGTATTTTAAAGTTGATTTGACCCTATGAGTGCTCCTAAGATGGTTTATATACCTCAATTAGACGACTTTATAGGTAAAACCAGATGATAATATCACATTTGTATAGAATAGATGATGAGAAAGCCATAAGATATTAAATCTCTATGAAGTATTTTAAGTGAAAAGTAACGCTGTATTGGTTTTCATCGAAAATCCAACTTGGATTATACAAGGTTGTTAACCCAAAACCAAAAATAACAAAGCAACGTTGAACGTTTGAGTAGTCAACCCAACAACATGCGTCAAAATGTAATGCTACTTATTGATGATAGATGAGTTGATTGCCAAGTTACAAAAATATGTGCACGAGTAAACCGCGTCAAAAGGAGGAAATAGACTCTATGCAGCATGCAACCCACAAAACAAACAAATTAGCATTTCAAAACAACAACAAAACTATTCATCTCGAAAACAAGAAATCGGATGTAGCATCAAAATTGCTGAATATTAAATGGATTGGATATCAAAGTGAAAATTGTTTTTCTCTGGAAAATTGCTACAACTCGAACTTTCGATTAACTAGTATGCATGGCGGAAGTAGCAAAAATATACATATAAGTTGTATGAAAACTGAAAATGTGATTTCTTGTGAACCAAATTTCGATTTAATCTCCACAGAGTGAAACGAACGAAAAAGTACGTGAGACACGTGGGTAACAAAGCAACAATATTGGCGTGGGACGGTTCTTATATCATAATTCATAATATCAATGTGAATGGCCTTTCTTCTTGTGTTTATGGTAATCAAAATCACTGCATTTCCTTGTACTGACTGTCATATGGGTACCTAGCTTTATATGTAATCCTTTTAATAATTATTTGACATTATCATCTTTCAAATATTCATAAAACTGGTTTTGAATGATGGCATTTCGATGTATCATGTCAGAGGAGCGTTACGTAAATAAAATGAATTGAAGCATCAAGGTCGATTTGTAGTTAAACTTTGAATCATTGAAAACTAATAGATAAACGATACTATAGCATATATACCTAATCTAGCCTTCGTTGTCAGTAAGTCAATTATTTTTGTCACTAGTTACAGTACTTTACAGTCTTCAATACTGATCTACGGATATCGAATATGACAGAATTTAGACAAAGATGTCTGACAACGGCGAATCATTACAAAAGTGTTGTAAAACAACATGCATAGAAAATGGATAAGCACATTCCAGACCAGTTTTTGTTGGAAGAGTTTTATGTTTAAATTTAAAATCTTGTAGTGACAATGCATTATTGTTCATTCATGAGCTTGAAATTGAACGACAGATTTCATGACAGTATTTTTTATCACAGCTGCAGCACAGCATTAAAGCATAATTTTTATTGATAATCTCTTCATTCCCTTAAAAATATAGTACACCGACACTTTAGAGATTAGATTATTTGTAGTTGTACATATATATGCATTTGTATTAAGTTTTTACTACGTCTTTTTGCTAATTATTGTCTGAGAAAGGCACGGCACACAATGTATTTACATAATTTGTAGTTTCTTTTTTGTAAATGACCAATATTTGATTTTTCAGTCTATACTCTGTTCAGTTAAATCTCAGCCATACGCATAGCTTTACAATTTAGTAAGCAGTCATAATTGTACATTAATATATATGGTAATGTTAATGTCTTCTAATCTCCTTGTTTCTAAAAGTTTTGCGAATTTTGACAGAATCAAACAGCAATTTTTAAAATAATTGTCTTATACTAAGAGTGACAGTACTAGAGACAGACATCACAAACTATTAGCCAATATATCTATTATTAAACACAAACAATTTTTTTTAAACGTTCACAATTATGTCATAAAACATTAATTAAATTACACACAGAAATTTATTTAATCTTGGTTTACTTTTTGAACTGTCTGACCCAGCAGCAATAAATAATGATTATTTGATTACTCATTAAAGATTGTTTGCATTGAGATAATTTCTGTGATTGCTGTGCACCGAGCACCACTACATTAACTTGGTGACGCGTTGGTGGGCGGCGACGACTGTTGAGGTGGAGGTGTATTGGAAGGTGAGCTGGTGGATGTGGATGGCGAGGAGGATGTAGCTGTTGCCGCTGCCACTGATTGCTTCTGACGCTCCGGCTGAGGAGAGTGGTGCTGTGGTGGAGGAGATGTAGCTGGAATTGGTGGTGCACTTGGCGGAGAATGAACCTTTCCTTTGTTCAAGGGCGGTAGAACAGGTGCAGAAGAAGTTGATTTTGAAGGAACAACTGCGGCAGCAGCGGAGGCTTGCAAGGATTTCTCTGATTTTAAGGCTATTTTTAAAGTACCGTCGGCATTGTACTTGGCTCGATGTCTGTTAATGGCTTCGGCAATAGTTTTTCTGCAACGAAAATGCGTGGGTGTAGTTTTGATACAAACTTGTTTTAAGGTATTTAAAAAAAAATAAGGGTTTACCTAAATAAGCTCTGATACAAAACATATCCAGTGATGTGCCCGCACTCCACATATCTAATTTCACAACCCGGCCATAAATGATCAATGGGCACGGTGCCCTCCCTCGGCATATAAGCATCATATCTAGCAGCCACCACAATTATAAGGCTTGGGTCTACAGGAACACTAAAATTTTTCAGGTGAGTGCATTCATCCATAATTCCTCGCATGAACTGTAACGCTTCTTCAGTAACTTTTGGGTTCGATGATTGATTGTCCGTTTGGTCATCACTCACTTGCTGGATCCACTTACTGGCTTTTGTACTTAGAAAATCGATTTTGCTGGAGGTGGACTCTTGGAGGGAATTTACCACGCTTTCCACCATTTTTATAAGGCCACGATCCTTCAGGAAAGTGAGAATGTTTTTCAGGTTAACGTTGCTGTTCAAAGGATCCGTAGCTGATTTGCTGGCGTACTGGATAACAAAGTCCTTCCCAGCAATATAGGCTTTCTAATGAATTAAGTAATCCGATTAAAATAACGACATTAATAACAAATTTTCATTAAAAGTTGCAGCCTTACGTCGCTGTCGTCTGGTTCAAGCATTTTTGAAATTTCATCACGGTACACGCTATTAGCTATAAATTGATCTTCCAAAGATTTCCAGTCGATTGCTCCAGCCATAACCCCCTGAATCCCAAAGAACATTTAAACCTTTAAATAACTGATTCTTTTAAACTTTTAACGAATTTCTAAATTTTCTTGGGACAAACGACTAACCTGTGTAAATACACTGGATGCAGTGGTCCAAGAAAGACAAGGAACTAAACAAACTGGTTTCGGCCAACTTGTTGCGGCTAATGAAGCCATCTTTCAAAATACACAAAAACCCAAGTTAAATTTTACTAATAAAAATCCAAGTTAAATAGTATTTGAATTTCACATACTTCAATCACTCACATGTCCGCCCATGGATATCCCGTGAAGACAGAACGGTCCGTAGTTCTCTCGCTCGCACCACCGGAATAAAGCTAACGATTCAAGGATCAGGCCGGCGCCCATTATAAAAAGGTCTGCCACATTTAACAAGTTAGATCTCCTGAAACGTCAAGTGTATAAATAAAATTAAACCGGAAATATGTAAATACTTATCCTATAAAATTAATTTTGTACCGTTGCTCGACCGGCTTGCGAAAACCGTAAAAGGGATTTTCCACAATAATTGACGCTATTCCGTGCTCCTTGAGAAGGGGCCTTGCCAGCAAATTTCTTCGTCTCCAGAAATGCTACAAAATATCAAATCAAGGCAACTAGTTATTATAAATTCAATTTTCACTTAAGTTTCTCCATGTTTTTACACTTACATGATCTCCAGTGCCTGCCATTTGTATTACCACCGGTCTATCAGGCGTCGTCCACTTCGTTGGCACCACCATTTGAAAATGCGCCGTCTCTGACACTTTTGGCAATAAACCGGGTAAATGCTTGACCAGAGGACTTTCAAAGTGTCCATCGATCAATTGAATGTCCCCCGTTTCCTCTAGCTCAACCTTATCAATAATTATGTTAGGATGGCGGTCCACCAGAGTTTGGCACATTTCCCGGTCAGATACCAGCTTACGAAAGAGAAATAACTTTTTCATGTTTTCAGCATTTCCCCAGCCCTTTGAAAAGAATTTGGAGAGGACTAGGCTCCTGTACACTTGATCTATTCGGCTTATCGATGGCATCGCAGTGGTCTATGGTGGTGGTGGCACCCGAAGTGGGAAAAGGTAACGAGGAATAAAGTAGTTACATAAATGGAAAATTACTTTGTTGGGAAACACCACAAAACTAACGTTAACTTGTCATTGCTTAAACACACCAAAACAATATCAATTTGATTAGGGAAATTTTAATTTAATTTAAATATGGTCACATTTAATCTTTTATCAGTTTAATTTCCCTTTTTAATTTCAATTTCAACCACGGAAACTTTGCCAACCCAACCCATTCAAAGATAATCCATTTCAGTCTTTAAAGCTCAAAATTCCATCATTTTAAGTCATTAAAGTTTTCTAGTATACGTGCACGTGGTTCGTTAATTGGAATATGTTTCATTACCAGCCATAAATTAATGGCTGCTTTTCTAGTACAAATTAACAAATTGCACTGGTAGTATTGTAGTTCAGTTCTCATCGAAGAGCTGCTATTTAAGTATGCATGTTTCTATTTCAGTTAAAAATATGGCAATGTCCGATTTACTTCGATGGGTTAAATGATAAAATGTCAACTTTTAATTTTAACTATGCCATTTTAATGGTTTTGCTATTGGCAAATGTGTAAAGTGCAAACCGAACACATGACCATCTACGTGGGCCGATGCGTTTACTGGATTGGCCATCGTGATCACCATCACATCAGCATAGCACCGCCAGCTGTTCCTCTTGGGCTGAGGCTGATAAAGCTAAGCATCTTTTAATCCCTGTTTCAGGTAACCCCGAACTCATGAACATGCAAAAAAGCAAGTGATTCTATTTTGGTGCAAATAATTTTTTTTAAGCTTTTCATACACTTAATTTTGTGTGCATTTAAATTACTAGAACTTAAATACACCATATATTTCTACCCTCGTGGAATTCCAAGCAATGTCGTGAAGTGATCATCATGAAAGTAGATCAAACTTAATGTTGACACTTATCTATTTCGCAATACTTATCATCGGCAATCTTCCTTCATGCAAAAAATAGCAAATATTTATTTTGTCTAATAATAAATTATAGTGGTGCCTGCCATCCTATTTCTTATCTCATTTTTTTTTCTTTTTTAATTTTCCACGCCAGAACACAAAGTTTAATTTTCCAGACTTGTTCACACGACCAAAATTGACACGACACGACAGTCTTTTATTATAATGTTTATAAAAGCATGTCCTCTTGTTTATGTCTGCATGTCATGCACACAAGCTATTTAAACTACAAAAAAATACATATTTATGTCGAAAATACTTATCCATAAAATATGAAGTTATGCTGTTGGGTTGTTTTTAAGAGGAATTAATTTGTAATCATCTCGTCTGCTCATGCCATTTTTGCCGTGTATAAAAAAGTATTTGGTATGTTTTGTGGCTTCCTTCCTTCTAACTTGTGGGTTGAACGTTGAACTGCACATTTGACAAAATAGTTTTTCCTTTGCATGCATTCAGATAAATAGATGTGAATGATGTGATACATTATTTTTGTGTACCTAAAAGTTATATGACAAAGCAAAACCATATTTATAGCTAGACGGTCAAAAGTCAATGGATTTTTTTAAAAACAATTTGCATGACAAATATATATATATTTGTTTGATTTGATGGCAGTTTGAAAGCTAGTTGAAAAATAAATATTTAATAGTCATTTCCGTTCGAATTTAAAAAATAGCAATTCATTTCATCGGCATTTGTTCATGCATGTGTTCATGATTCATTCATATGCAGTGTATGCATTTCTTTCAAAAATTCCAAAACAGATAAAGTGTTAAGATAACTATTAGCTATTTTGATCGTTATCCGTAGCATCTATCTACGCAATGTTTATTTAAAACAACAGGGATACCAAAAAACCACAATTATAATTAGGTAAATGATGAGAATAGGAGCTGAGAAGATAAAAATGCACGGCAGATAAACACTAACACGGCAAACCCCTTTACTCATCACAACATTGTATACCTTACCTGTGCACTGCATATAGGGATAGGTAGGTGGAGAGATCAACAAAACTCAAAACACATCGTCATCTGCTCTGGTCACACATTCATTCGTCAGCAGATTTCTACCTGGTTCAATTGCGTTGTGAAAAAAGTTATTTTTAAGTGATTAAAGTTAACTGTTTCGTTTTCACGGTTAGTTGAGGTGATAATTGTGAAAAAATCTCATAGATTCAAAGGATTTTGGGAGATAAGTATAGCGGTGGTGTTGGTGCAATAGTGACAACTGTCATTGAAAATGTGAAATTTTACACCGACATTAATTTTGGGTGCATGTATTATTTACACACTGGAGAGAATTTAAATGTGGTGTAATTATTAATTCTAGTTAAATGGTAGATTTAACATGGTGGTTTAATAAGTAAAAGCCCTAGTTTACCGGTTAATGAATGACAGTTAGTAAAATGTGACTCAAAACTTTAGAAATTAAAACTTTGAAAAAAACTACTGGTTTAGTTCAAGGTGGCTTTTAGATGTGGTGTGGTCACATCACTAATTCAACTCACTAATTTGCAGTGTGTGTCTCTGTAGATAAATTAGAGTGGTTAATTAGTTTTGTAAGAAATGGAGACGCGATCAATTCCAGTATTTGTGGTGCTGCTGCTTATCTTTATAACTTTAGGTAAGTCTTAACAAGAGGAATATTTAAAGTTTCCATTAATTTATAAGTGATGACAGCTAATCATGATTTGTATTTAATTTTTAATGTAGAAGTTGGTGGGGACAAGAATGCAACGACAGACCCATATAGCGACGGCTCTAATCAAAACGGAGACTCTTCATTATGCCGCGTTGTACGAGACACAAGGAAAAACGTCTTGACATCATTTTCTAATCAGTACAACACATTATCCGGGAGTTTTTGCGATATTTACGATCATTGTGCAAATGTCACTTGTACCGCCGTCTTTTCGGTGAGTAGCGATCCCCAAAAAATATATTTTCCTCCAAGTTCATGCATTTAAAAAGCGTTGATAATAATTAACTATTTTCTTGGATAGCGTGGTAGAGTGAATGCCGGTCTCCTGTTAAAACTGTGTGAGGAAGAACCCGAGCTTTTGTACTGGGTTGACATTCCAGGTCAATGGGATCAACCCTGGAATCATACGTTCCCTTCAAAAAATTTGAGTGGGAAGGTGCAAAGAGCTGAAGTCACAGGGAATCCTGGAGGTATAGGAAATGCAATTAATTAATATTTTTTAATTACTAATTACAACGGAAGTTTTCTAATTTTGTTATTTATTTTTGATTTTTAGAAGTCAAGCCAACGAAATGGTACATCAAGCTCGTATTCAGTATTACCCAGGGTCGAAATAGTATAAATCAAGCCATCAAATACATCACCATCGAATCAACACTTCAAATCTGCCAAAGTGACTCGGAAGTCTCAGAATCAACTTGTACGAACACGACACTCCTACACTTTCCTAGATTACCACAAAGTCAGATTTGTGAGTTTCCCGAGCTCTCCCAGAAGGATATTGGGGATTCCAGTCAGGGTCAGCCGGCAATGCTAAAATTGAGGAATTCTAGCCCAACAGGAAATTACACACTTTTGAGCTCAACTTCAACCCGATCTAGTCGTAACGCCAATTCTAATCCATGGGACCCTGAGCAACTTCATCGACAAGCTCAAGAGCGGGCAAAGAAGTTTCAAAATGGGGAACCTTTGAAGGCAACACCAGGTAAAAATATCACACTGTTTTATCACATTATCCCAATTAAATATCTTAACTAATTATTTTTTTGTGTAGGTGATAGCTGTGATCAAGAAAGCATATTTGACTGTGGTCCAGGAGCAACCTGCTTGATAAGCTCTGATGGCTCAGGCAAATGTCAGTGTCTGTCAGGGTACCACCAGGCCAGTTCTGGGGGTCCCTGTGAAAAACTTCCAGCTCCTAGTCCGTCAGGTCCTTCAGACGATCCCACAAATGCGGATTCGCTGAATAGCAGATGTAAGCGTATCTAGTTTTGTGAATATATCAATTAAACCGATTTTTAACTCAATTGTAAATTTAATCTTTTTTTAGCTTATTCATCCGCCGTCGGTGCAATCATTTCAATTCTCATTCTTGTCGCCATTGCTGCCGCCATGTATTTTGGTACCAAGTACAACTATTTTTCCAGGATCCGACATAGAATGCCTGTATTCAGATGCTGGCCATTTAGGAGGAGATCGCAGTCATGGGAAGACAACGTCACAATGGTAAATCCCTTAGGAACTTCGGACGACGA
>JAQFZH010004039.1:0-12668 GCA_034695485.1 Entomobrya nivalis | reverse complement strand
AAGTATTTCTTACTAAGCATGGCCTGCAGGGCAATTTCAAGTATTTCTTACTAAGCATGGCCTGCAGGGCAATTTCATAGCTTTGCAGGGCAATTTCGGGGTTTGCAGGGCAATTTCGGGGTTTGCATGGCAATTTAGGGGGTTTGCAGGGCAATTTCGGAGTTTTGCAGGGCATTTTCGGAGTTTTGCAGGGCAATTTTAAGTTTTGCAGGGCAATTTGAGTTTTTTTGCCCCAGGGCAGTCTCTGGAATTCTTACTCAACATGACTTGCAGGGCATTTTCAGCGTTGCATGGCAATGTAAACTTTTCTGCCCTGCAGGGCAATTTCCAGAATTTTCGCTCAGCATGGCCTGCAGGGCAATTTTGCAAGAAATTTTGTTAACAGGAATTCTTGCTCAGCATGGCTTGCAGGGCAATTCCAAATTCCCGTCACCGGGCAATTTGTAAGAATTCGAACGTACGTTTTTAATTTTAAGATAAATGGATAACGCAGTACATATACATACATGGTTTCATTACATTTGTTCCAGTACGTTTACTAGTAATTAAAACCAGGATTAAGAGTAGACTGAGACACTTTAAAATTTAAAAAATGATAGATTAAAAAAGAAAATTAAATACAGGACTTTCCACTAGAAAATAATGTTTCTCTACTACTACATGTTATTTTAAGATATATTTTAGTGGGGGATGGGTTTATAGAAATGCCTAGTAACTAAGCATAGCATAGCATAAATGTACTTGGATTAGGGATGGTATTAGGTTAGTTAAGTTAAAACAATGATACTATTCATAGTCATCACAGGGCTAGTTGTTTCTTTGGACAAGTTTGCTTGGCAACCCTGACTGTATAAATTTGTGTAACAGCAACAAATGTTATTCTTGTATAAAGTCCACTAATGATTAAAAAATTACATGGTAACACAATGATTTTTTTATATAAATTATGCTCTCACTAGCAAATCCAATGTAGATATACATACATATGCGAATGCCTACAATTATGTTAATATTAAAACTTTGTAACGTAGGACAGGAATTTAACGAATGCTTCATTTTCTATAAAAACAAATCCGACACTATTGAACTTCTTGTCGTTTCATCTCGGCTCTGCAAGGGAAATCATTTGTTCTTATCGCTGTTTTAAAACCAGTTAAAGTGTTCTTGTTTAATTTAATTTTGTTGGGTTCAAAAATCGCCTAAAACGTTTTATTGGGGGAAAGGTCTACAATAAGTTTTGAGGGAGTTAATTGATATTTGACATCATTATGAAAGGTAAAACCACACATATATACATATATTATGTATAAAATCGATTCTCCAAAATTATCTAATTTTATCATTTTACTAATTGTACCAGTAATGGATATGGAATTTTGATTATCTAATATAAGTTTTAAATTATTATTTATGTCACAATTAGGGTCCAACGACCAAGTTTGGGTCACTTCTGCAGTCTCGGACGAAGATGTGGAAAAGGCACTGGTTTGGTGCTACTCTCTACGACGAGCATACACAAGTCGACTGCTTGCAGTGATTGCGTCGTCAAAAATATCTCTAAACCTCCGGTAATTCTATTATAATTATAAATTTAATTTTCTTTAAAATAAATTTACTTATTGTTCTCTTTGCAAACTTTTTCGCTAGAAATGCACTCAACTTTGGATTTGATCTTGTTTTTTATCTGGAAGAGGACCGAAATACTGCTCATTTAAAACCGAAAGATTTTGCCAAGCTGTACTCTCTTTTAGCTCTTAGATCTTTCACCACTTGTGCGTACGTTTCTCCTTATTTGCTGGCTGTTAAAAACTGTGACGACATTTTTGAAGGGAAAACGAATGAGCTTGTGCTTTTGAAGGATGATGCGAATGCGGATGTGTTCCTTTTTAAACCGTCTCTAGACCATTTTAAGGCACTGGCGACAGGGCTACAGAACAGTTTCCATAATGGTATAGTGCGGCTGATTAACAAAATTAAAAACGACTTATTTTACACGCCCAACTATGATACATAATTAATTATTACAGGTTCTGGAATTGGTGGTTTCTTCAAAAAATGGACGAAGAATCAATTTAACGATATTAAATACCTTGATGAGAAATTCAACAAAGTGCTCCTTCCTGGAAAGGTATTACTTGCGTAAGTTAGCGTGTTATTTCATGGTTGTCATTCTTTTATAGGTATACGTCATAATTTAAAAATTGAGAAAATTCTTTTTTCAATAGCAATGAATGGGATATGTCCTTGGTAAACTTGGTTAATTATCCCAAGCTATCAGACTTCAAAATGTTAGAAAACGCTGGAACAATAACAAAATTGGTGGCGCGATATTGGCAAAAAATATATAAGGAAGATGTCACTCCTCTCATTCAACATGCCTTTCTCGTTGACGATTTGCTACTCAGTATGGACCGACATCCTTTTGCTCCAAAATACGAGAAAGAACCAATAGCCATCGTTGGAATGAGTTGCCGCTTCCCTGGATCTAATAACCTTGAAGAG
This sequence comes from Entomobrya nivalis, assembly GCA_034695485.1. Lineage (NCBI taxonomy): Eukaryota > Metazoa > Arthropoda > Collembola > Entomobryomorpha > Entomobryidae > Entomobrya > Entomobrya nivalis. Next base: position 10,166 of record JAQFZH010004039.1, on the reverse strand, counting down.
TTTTGGAACTTGCTGTTTGAGGGACAAGATGGAACATGTAATCCTCCACCTTTTCGGTGGATGAGAGAGCAGTGCAGCAGACACATGACTCATTCCAGGACAACTAATGCAGGATTTCTGAAAGTTCCGGTAGATGAGTTTGATGGGAAATTTTTTGGTAAATATTTATGAATACTTTAGTGTACGTGCAATAAAATAATATATTGTATTCGAATATCTGGGAATTATTTTTGGTGACATTTATCACTTGTAGGAATATCCCCAAAGGAAGTGCTGTTCCTGGATCCACAACACAGGCTTTTGCATGAACTCATCTGGGAAGGTCTCGAAGATGCTTGCATTGATCCCCTTACTTTGCGAGGGACTTCCGGTTCGGTTTTCATGGGCTCTTGGATGAATGACTACAAGGACATTCTTGCACAATCAGGAAATCGTGAATTTTACCGTGGATACATGGGAAATTCAATTGGGGCTGCTACTGCAAGGCTATCATTTCTTTTGGGACTTACTGGTCCGAGCATTGCCACGGAATCGGGATGCAGTTCTGTCATGGTAGCGGTTCATTCTGCTTGCAGAAGTCTACAAAATGGAGAAACAAATCTGGCTTTGGTTGGCGGAGTTAATTTGCTGCTTCATCCATTCGACAAAGACGAGATGCCAATGGTGCTCTCCCCAGATGGTCGTTGTAAAACATTTTCTGAAGATGCCAATGGCTTCGCACGAGCGGAAGGATGTGGGGTGCTGGTGCTGAAGAAACTCTCTGATGCTATCAGGAACAACGATAATATTTGGGGGCTTCTCAAAGGAAGTGCAGTTGCGCAAGAAGGTGTATCAAGCAGTATGGGTACTCCGACAGTTTACTGCGAATCTAAAGCCATGAGTGACGCGTTGCAGGATGCGAAGGTAAAACCGGAAGAAGTCTCTTACGTGGAGACCCATGGAACGGGAACAACTGTGGGGGATCCCATGGAAGTGGCTGCTATTGCAAAAGCTTATCATTCTACAAGTAGACGGGTTCCATTGATTATCGGTTCGGTGAAGACAAATGTGGGGCATACTGAGTCATGCTCAGGTATTACGGGTATAATGAAAGTAGTACTGGCCATGCATCATGAAACTATTCCTGCACACAGAAACTTTACTAAGCTCAACCCGTCAATCGATTTGGAGGCGGTACCAGCAATAATACCGATGGAATGTATGGAATGGAAAAAGGCTAAAGGAAAACCCCGTATTGCTGGGGTGAGCTCATTCGGTATCACCGGAACTGATGCGCATGTCATAATTCAAGAGCCTCCACAGGAATTGATAAGGAACGCATTGGTGATGCAGTCTAACGTTGAAAGACCTGGGCATATTTTGAAAATTTCAGCAAAAACAGAAGAAGCACTGGAAATGCTTTTATCCAGGTACAAAGATGCAATGGAATCTAGTGAGGACTCATTAGCTGACATTGCTTACTCATCAACCGTGGGCCGGGCTAATTTCATCCATAGAGCAACAGTTATTGCCAAGACAAAAGAAGAAGTTGCAAGTTCAATAGACCAACAAAAATACTTCAAGGGTGAAGTGAACACTGATTCAATCGGTAAAGTTTGCTTTTTGTTCACTGGTCAAGGGTCTCAGTATCCAGGAATGGCAAAATTGCTGTATGATGCCAGTCCTGTATTCCAGATGCATTTCGATTATTGCGACGACATAATGAGCGAACAATATGGCATTCGCCTAAAAACAGCACTTTGGTCTGAAGCAGTGGATAAACACGAAGAAATAAACCGTACAATTTACAGTCAGACATCCATTTTTTGCGTTGAGTATGCACTGCTCAAACTGTGGGAGTCGTGGGGAGTGAAACCAGATTACGCGCTTGGACACAGCTTGGGTGAGTTTGCTGCTGCTGTTTGCGCTGGAATCATTTCTGTGGAAGATGCAATAAAATTAGTTGCAGAGAGGAGCAAACTGATCGATGAACTGCCTCGTGGGAAAATGCTTGTCATACAAGCTGATCACATTGAGGTCCACAAGAAAATGAAGCAATTTGCTGGTAACGACAACATCAAAATGTTAGATTACGCAGCAATAAATTCCAGTGAGCAGACTGTTGTAGCAGGAGACTCTGATATCATCACAGAATTCTCGAAATTCTGCACTGAAAACAAATTGAAATGCATCGTACTTGCTGCGACCCACGCATTCCATTCTAAACACATGGATCCAATGCTACATGAATACCGATCGATTGCCGAAACCACAAAAGATATGAGCGTTCAAAGATGCCAATACATTTCTGGAATGATAGGCGACGTTGTTTTAGCGGAAAATGTTGGTCCAGATTATTGGGTCCAGCATACTAGAGAAAAAGTAAATTTTCTGGGTGCGAGCAAGAAAGCTGTGGAACTGGGATGTAATATTTTCATCGAAATAGGTCCTCAACCAATACTTTCTGCGCTGACAATGATGAACAATGAAACCAGCTTGTTATGCCTGCCATCACTCAAAAAGAAGGAAAACGAATGGGAAACCATTCTCACATCTCTTGGAAAGCTGTACATAAAAGGCATGGAAATTGATTGGAATGGGTTGGATCAATTTTACAACCGAAAAAAGGTTCGTCTACCCCACTATCCATTCATGGGGAAGAAATTCTGGCCTGAGTTGATGCACGTAACTGGTGATGCGATCCATCCACTTCTTGGCTCCGTACTTCCCAACGCGTCATCCACTAAACTTTTTCAGAGTGGTTTAAATTTAAAAGGCAACGAGTACATCAAAGACCATGCCATTGGTCAAACAGTCGTGTTTCCTGGAGCTGGTTACCTGGAAATGTCTCTTGCCGCTGGTCTTGCTACAATTGAAGGAACTATTGACAGTCTGGGGAAACCTAGTCGTCCAATGAAAGTCGAAAATCTCATGATCAAGGCTCCACTTGCACTAGAGGAGTCGAAGACGTGTCAACTACAAACTGTTGTGGAGCTAAATACATTGCAAGATAATGAAAACGATTGGAATGACATGACCGTCAAAATATTTCATCGTTTGGAGTCTGATATGGCGGCAACATGGGTATCCCACGCTGTAGCCACATTTTCGCCATTGCCAACAGCCGAGGAGCAATCAATTCCATTGGATTCGGGTAAATTTCTGGAAACTGTGTCCAAATCTTGCCTAGAGGAACATATGACACAAGTTTATGACAAACTGGCTTCAATCGGATTAAAATTTGGAGCATCATTTCAAAGCATAGAAAAGCTTTGGAAAGACGAAGATACCAAAAGTCTCATTGCTAAAGTGAAAGTACCAGATGTAGACGATAAACAGGATGGTAACCAATACATAATCCATCCAGTTGTACTTGATGCCATGATTCAGGCACTTATGCTGCCTCGCGTAAAGAATGAGTCGAAACCAAAGCTTTGGGTTCCAATTAAAATCGGGAAACTGTTGTGGCTATCAAATGGATCGAAGGAGTCAAATGAAAGATACATTTACGTAGGTCATCTTTCAGACAACGAGGAAGCTTCCGATGATAATGTCTCAGCACTTCTACTAGATGTAATGGGGAAAGTGTTGGCTGTAATGTCAGAAGTTGAGTTAATTGGCACAACTGTTAAAGCAGTTGAAGCTGTTTTAGAGCAACAGATATCTCCAATGCCGGAATTTTGGGAGGAGACCTGGCACCAAACACTTGGACCCTGTCAAAAAAGACATGACCTGGAAATCTGTAAAGCAGAAAAGTTTTATGACGACGATTTTGCGGTGGAACTACACACAAGATTTAACGTGCTTAGCTCGGAGTCCCAACGACGCTTCCACACTCTTGACCTTCTAGTTTACTACAATTTTCTCCGTTGCCTGTATGAATGTGGATGGGTTCCATCTTTAAACGATATTTTAGAGGAAGACACTGTCCTGAAAAAACTTTCCATCAACACAGAGTTTGAGAAACTGTTTCATTACATGTTAACCATACTTTCAGAAGAGGAGGTTTTAACAAAAATTGGACCGTCTTCGTGGAAAGTTACTAAAATGCCGCCATCACTGAGTACTCTTCAGGAGTTACTGGCTTCTCCTAAATTCACAGTTGATATAGTAAAATATTTTAATTCCAATTTACTTTGCGCAAAGCTTGGAGAAAAGTACAGCCAAGTTTTAAAAGGCAATCAGTCGCCACTACCCATTTTATTTCCGGAGGAGGGAAGCAACAATAGCTGGCCATCAGTTGCAGACTTTTATGCCGACTATGGTGGCCTCTTTGATTTATGGGAAATGTTGGAAATGTGCACAACTCAACTGCTAAAACAACACTGTAACGATCACAATTCGGGAGAACAAAAAACTTTACGTATATTAGAAATTGGCGCAGGGACAGGAGTTTTTACCGAGCATATGATAAAGGCTTGGGTAGACCTTGGGTTGGACGTAGAATTTGACTACACCGATATTTCTCCAGCATTTTTTGCTGCTGCAGAAAAAAAATTTGAGTCTCACTCAATAAGTATGAAGTTCAAAAGGCTGAACATTGAAGAGGATCCGGTGAGTCAAGGATTCACACCAAACTATTACGACTACGTCCTTGCCAGTGAGGTTATCCATGCAACTCGGAGCATAAACGAGACTCTGAAAAATGTGAGAATGCTGCTGAAACCTGGTGGAAGATTTTGTATAGCTGAACAGACAAGGGTCACCCGGACACTCACGTTTTTATTTGGGGTACTGAGCGGATACTGGCGCTTTGAAGATTTTGATGTACGCCCAGATCATTGTACCATGTCAGCAAATACATGGCGAGAATGTTTGTGCAGGGCTGGGTTTGACATGCCAGACATATTTTTAGGTGCTGATGATCACCACTCGTTCATTTGTTCAAACAAACTGGATGATCAGAAAATACTGGAGAAAAATGAACTAGTTTTTATCAACAATTCAAAGTCTAGTAAGAAAACTAAACTTTGGATCATATTTTTATCAGACGATTGCGCGATCTCTAAATTTCTGCTGCAACAAATTTCGTCAGTTCAAAATCGTCATGTTGTTGTAGTCAGACGTGGAACAGAGTTCCAGCCTAATAATAGCAAAGCCTTTTTTATAAATCCTACGTCTGAGGATGATTTCCATAACATTATAAAAGTATGTGAAGGCAAAGCAGAAGACGTAACAATTGAAGGGATTCTCTACTGCTGGTCACTAGACAAACGCTTTACAGATCAGGAATCAGTACTGCAGCCTTACTTCCTCCTAACCAAGGCCATCCTAAACATGACGCAGAAGCAAACCCAATCGCCGAAGTGCATTGCACTTCTTGATGGGATTATGCCTGTGGATGATAAAGACTTGTCCTACTTGCATTCGAGCACCATACTGGGATTTACTAAGGCGCTGAGAAATGAATGTATTAATTTATCCTTCCGCTGTATTGACATTGGAGGACACGAGGATGAGACAGGGATGGAGCAAATATTTTATGAATTATGGAATACTGACAAGGTTACCCAAGTAGCGTATCAAGGGGCAACTCGCTACATTGCTAAAATAAAACCTTTAAAGCCAACATTAACTGATTTGAAACTTCCAAATGGCACAGATAGGTTTCAACTAATTTTACCAGAAACAAAGTTAATATCAGATTTACAATTCGGACCATTGGAATCCTTTGTATTGAAGGAGGGCGAAATCGAAGTCATCGTAAAAGCTTCAGCCCTCAATTTTAAAGATATTTTTAATATCCTTAAACCGTCAGAAGAATTTAAAAACAGTAATGCCGTTGGATTTGACTTTGCTGGTGTGATAAAGCGGATTGGTAAGCAAGTCCATATGTGGCAGGTGGGAGACTATGTGTTTGGGATAAATGTGCAAAATAATGGTTTACCAAGTCACATCAAGCTTAACCAACTTGACGTGTTATGTATACCCAAAGACATGCCTTTTGCTGACGCATGTACATTACCGGCAGTAGTGGCAACAAGTTACCATTGTCTGATTGAAGTTGCAAAAATCACATCGGAGGATACCGTACTCATTCATTGCGCTTCGGGCGGGGTTGGCTTATGTGCGATTCAAATCTGCAAACATATCGGGGCAAAAATTATTGCCACCGCTGGAAGCAACCGGAAGCGGAACTATCTAAGGTCATTGGGGATTGAACATGTATTTCATTCTCGGAACACACAATATGGTGACCAAATTCTTGAAGTGACCAACGGGCGTGGCGTTTCTGTGGTACTAAATTCATTAACTAGCGAAGGATTTAAAGAAGCCACTTTAAAAACATGCGCAAAGGGTGCTCGCTTTGTGGAAATGAGTAAATTGTCCGTGTGGCAACCATCGGAGGTAGAAGTTCTTCGACCGGATGTGAAGTATACAATAATTGACGTTTCGAGTATGAAGACACCAGAGTGGCGTCGAATGTTGGATGCCATACACAATTTGTCGGTTGATAAAGTTGTCAAACCGATTCCATACGTGAGATTCGATGGGGTACACATTCGCGAGGCACTTCAGTACATGCAAAAGGCCAAGCATATTGGCAAAGTGGTTTGCATTATGCCAGAAGTTAGACAGCGAAACGGAAAACAGGAAGTTCATACTCCCATGTTCCATGCACATGGAACGTACTTAATCACGGGGGGTCTTGGAGGGATTGGATTTGTGGTTTGCCAGTGGATGGTGGAAAATGGAGCAAGACATGTCATATTGGCTGGAAGAAGCGCTCCCAACGAAACCATGAAAAAGGCCATCTCAAAATTGAACTCGGAATACCCTGGAGCGAACATTTTGACAGTGACACTTGATGTCGGGGATTTTGAACAATGCAGGGAACTTCTTGAGGTCAATATTGAGAAAATGGGGTTGCCTGTCTTACGCGGGATTATGCATGCTGCTGGAACACTACATGACGGATTAGTAGAAAATCAAAATTGGCCAACCTTTTCAAGTACGTTCAACGCAAAAGTCAAGGGCACTATGAATTTGCATAGACTGACAAAAAAATTGAAAATGGAACACTTTGTCCTGTTCTCTTCCATTGCTTCTTTTTTCGGAGGTCCCGCTCAGACAAATCATTCTGCGGGAAATCATTTCGAGGACACATTGGCCCACTACAGAAACTCGATTGGATTGGCTGCAACATCCATAAATTGGGGTCAGTGGGGTGAAGTCGGTGTAGCCAAGGAAATTGATCTTCCCGGTGTGAAGCCATTTTCAAATCTACAAGCCTTGGCTGCTCTAGAATTTGCATTGAAGTCTCATCGCACTCAAACTGGTGTACTAAATATTGAGTCAGTTAGTTTCCTCACTAAACTCTATCCGCACATTTCCTCCATCTTCGATGAGCAAGAATGGAAGATGAGAAGTACAGGTTTAGGAACTTGGAATTCCCATATGAAATCAGATGAATTTTGGCAAAAATACGATTCCACAAACTGTGTCGAAGAGAAGGTTGACTTTGTAAAGGAAGTTTTAAGGTCAATGCTGAAAAGTATTCTAAGATTCGACCACAACGAAACTATCGAAGAAAACGTCAACTTGCAAGAAATTGGAGTTGATTCCTTAATGTTCGTCGAATTGAAGAACTCTATTCAAACGATGCTTGGAGATCGGGTAACAGTAAATGTTTCAGTTCTCAAAGACTGTAACACACTCAAGCTACTTAGTGAAGCCCTTGTCAGGGTCATTGAAGGCGAGGATTTGGAGGAAGAAAAGATTCCCTCAGCAGAGGAGGTCTCACAACTCATTCAAGAAGACTGTCAACTTCCGGAACATATTAGGTACATGCCAGACCAGAAACGAGTAGGTGTTAAGGATATCTCGACGGTTTTGATTACCGGAAGTACTGGGGTGCTTGGACCTTACGTTCTCCGAGAGGTTTCCAATGTTTCTCAAGTAACACATATTATTTGCCTAATGCGACCCAGCAAAACAGTCTCAGGAGAAGAGCGTCTCAGAAATGTTCTCAGAGAAAGGGACCTCCTCCTCCAAGTCAATATGAGCAAGGTTCGTTGCGTTAACGGAAATGTGGCATCTCCCAACTTGGGATTGAAACCAACCGTTTGGGAGGAAATTGCAAACGGTGTGGACGCCATATTTCATTGTGCCGCTTATGTATCTCATACAGAACACTATGTGAAACGGAAGTCAGAATGGAACACAAGAACTGTGAATGTTGGAGGAACCAACACTATTTTGGAAATGGCATGTTCAGGAGCCAAACTGAAGCATGTCTACTGTGCGTCAAGTCTTTTATCAGGGGCTAAACTTGAAGCAGATGGAAACATTTCGGAAAGCTGGCCAGAAACAAACGAGTACGATGGTGTGACGACTTTAGCTTACCCGATAACCAAGTTTGTTTCTGATGTGCTTTTGAAGCAAGCAGTTTTAGAAAGGGGCATTCCTGGAAAGGTATTTAGACTGCCATATTTGATGGGCGACTCCAAAACTGGAAGATTTGTCATGGACAACAACCACGCAATGTTACGTTACTTATTTATTTTAAAACAAGGTGTAATGCAAAGTACTCCAGTACCCGTGGTTGGCCTTCCAGTCGATATATGTGCATGGGCATCGGTCCAAATCTTTTTTAATCCTGATGCTCCCAATGACATTTACAACGTTTCAAATGCGTGCCCTGCTTTAGACCAAGAATTCATTTCGGTTGCTAACAAGTTAGGTTATCATGTTGACGTAGTGGAGCTATCCGAGTTTACTAAAAGGGTTCAAAAATCCTTTGAAGGCAACTCGCCATTCTCGATATTCAGGGAATTTTACAGTCGACAAGACGAAGATTTTCTCTCAATTTGCAACACAACTCCTTCATTGAGACAATGGATATTGGATGGAGGAACTGATGAGAATTTTGCTGTCAGTAGGAAAATTGGTAGCATACTACCCGAGTTTTATGAGAGACGAAGCTCTGGAATGGAAAGTATTTACAGAGATTTACTTTTTGCTAAAAATAATGGATGGTTTGAGAAGTTTGATTTGTGATGATGATGATGACATTTGATGTTCTTTAAATATCAGGAGACCTAATGTAAAATGAGTAAACTGTAGAAAGTGAAATCAATTGTTAGTCATACTTGTTTGGTAAAGTTGTTTCCTATTTTTGTGTCATGCTATGCACTGCTACAAACTGGAAACTCGGAAGTTCACACATCTATCTATCATCAACGAAACCGCCCCCTATCTTATCACTGAAGATCTGGGGTACATTGAGAATTGAACAGTAAAATATTAAGTCGCAGTGTTCGATTTAATTATTATTTAATTGTTTAGTCTTGTAACAAATTTCAGACCAAATTCACAGCAAGCATTTGCAAACAAAATGGCTCTTTTTTCTATGTACATCATTTAAAAACTATTCTTCAATCAATTTGTAATTTCACCGAAATCTGTCAAAATAAAATAAAATAAATTTCTGACATTCATAAAACTATTCTTTAAAATAAATAAAATGGAACAAGTAATTTGGTAAGCATATCAATCGAACAATGACAAAATATGCCTTTTCCGATACTTGAGTTGAGAATGTATCTTGCCAAACACACATTCAAATTCAAACCGATTCAAATTGACCTTCTGTTTTAATAAGTCCTGGGAACAAAGAAAGTTGAACAGATTATCAGTCAGTCATCACATCAGTCAAACCCAAGCAAACGGTATTATATTTATCCAAGTAGAGTCTCTTCTGGCTTGGCTGCTCTTTGTTATCGGGAGTAGTCATCCAATCATAATCGAGTACACAAATACAGAAAAAGACGCTATAAAAAAGTCACATTGTTTTGTCACTAAGCTATTTCACAAACATATTATAATGCTACGAAGTGTACTTTTTATATGCTACGAAGTGTACTACCACATGCCTACTTTTTAATGAATTCTGAATGGTTTACGTTGAATGTTTATGAAAACTAATTTTTATTTAAAGTTAACCTGCCAAGAGAAATAGATTTAATATAGACCAGTTTTTTTTGATAATTGAATGCCACGAGATTTGTTTAACATTGCATAATTGTCATTAAATCATGCATGTTACCACCATTTCAATTCATATTCACAATTCCGATTAATTATAAACTTGTTTTATGTTTAGTTTAGTTTAGTTTTATTCAAGCCAGAAAAATAAATCACATACAATACAACTGACAACTTGAAAACAAGATTTTAAGCCAGCG
>JAQFZH010004038.1:0-12669 GCA_034695485.1 Entomobrya nivalis | reverse complement strand
AATTTTATTGGTTGGCCTATCGCAGAAGACACCCATTTTTGGATGAGACAAGGGCGAAAAAGTGTGGAGGAGGCACAGCGCCCAAGAAATATCGATGGAATAGCGAAAAATGTAATTTTATTCATTGGAGATGGGATGGGGATGTCGACGATCACAGCAGGTCGCATTTTCAAGGGACAACTTGAAGGACGGTCGGGGGAAGAGGGCTACTTGTCCTTTGAGAAATTTCCACATGTCGGATTGGCTAAAGTAAGTTGTCACACAAACACACTCACACGGACATGGCTAACCCACCAAACATGCAAATTTGATCCCCAAAACCTTTCCATACACTTTTCACAGCAAAAAATTAGCTGGTTAATTTTGGAAATTGAACTTAATTAATTTTTCCTTTAAAAATGCTATCTAATTTTGAGGAGGTTGATATTTTGGAAATAATAGTTGTGTATTGGGTATGTACGTTGACGTTGTGCAGACTTACAATGTAGACCGTCAAGTGCCGGATTCGGCAGGAACTGCGACAGCTTTGTTCAGCGGAGTAAAAGGAAATTACTACACTGTGGGCCTGGATTCTCACGGAATTTTCAACGTGTGCAGTCCAGAGGCTGAGGAGAAAGCAAAAGTTACTACTCTTCTCGACTGGGCCATCTCCGCTGGGAAATCTACAGGTACGCTCATATTGCTCATATTGCTCATCTTCATTATGTCTCTAGCTAAATCCTATGCAATACTCACTCCGCTATATTTACTTCTCATTATCGCTCAACATACAAAAAGACATTGCATCGCATCGCAGATCAAACAACATACAACAAGCAATAGATGTACATACAAAATGAAATTGAACATCTTTTTCTCATGTCGAAGAGGTGAGCAGCAGCAGCAGCTCGCTGGTGAGGAGAGCTCGCTTCACTTTCAAACAAATTTTGCAACGGACCAACACAAACAAATAACAGATAACAGCGAAAAGAGAGTATCGAATTTGTATCCTTTCCAAGACCACACATGTTTCATTCATGCCTCGTTTGGCAACACCTTCAAAACTCTCTCTGCTACATCTACTTTTTACCTTGTCAAGTCACCACCATCTTCACAAAAACCTTACGTCCTTCTGAGAAAAAATGTAACTTTATCCATGTTACAAAATGAAAAGTTTTTTTTTGGAGGAAATTACCCGTCATTTTTTGACTAATTAATCCACAAAAGTTTCCGATGTATCCAGAGTACTGAAATTAGAAGTTAAGGCTTGGGGAAAAAAGTAGATAGTGAAATAAAATATTAATCAAGTTGATCAACATATTATTTTACTTGTAAATATGGTTTGGTTTGAGTGTACTCCAAGTATTCACTTGTTGTCCATATGTTTTGAAATTAGGGTGGAATAGGGAAAAGGGAGGAGAGAAAGTTGGCTATAGTTTAAAAGAAGAGAAAAGAGTGATGGAAAGAAGGGGAGAGAGCTTGAGAGCTTGCTGAAATTAGCCTTTGTTTGCATATCTCTCCTCACATCTCCTTTGAGGGATATGGATAGAGAGAGAGAGATAGATAGATAGATAGATATGGACTCCGACTGAGTTGCTCTATTAACTTTTTCCAAAACTGTCATCCTGCAAGCTGCAAAATGCAAGCTGCAAGCTGCTGTGCAAAAGAGAGTCTGTTGTTACCCAAGTGACTTGTCTTGCTTTTCAAGTTGATGGGATGTTGTGGTGAGGCTTCGTTTCCTTTCGTCTCTTCTCTTCGTACAGATTATTGTAGCCATTGTAGGTGTTCGCAGACTAACTAATAGTAATAGTACTATTTAGTAATACTGTAATAACTATGTTTCATTCAACAGACAAGCCAGAGAGCAAAGTTGTTGAGGAAGAGTACTCATGCTTTTCATTACTACATCCATACTATCCTTGCGCCTTGTCCTCGTTTTTTGTAGTAGACTTGTCACTTGGTCACTTGTGTGATAGGAAAAAGGAAGATGGAAGAGAGATAACTGGAGATGCTTGATTGTAGAAAGATTTTGCGGATGAGTGTAATGGTAATGGTTGAAGAAGGTGGTAGCACTGGTAGTAGTGGATGGTGGGTTTTGTTATTAAAGTGGCCACATAAAAATATGGGCAGATAAATTGGTGGGTTGATGAGACACTCCACTAACTAATAGCTTCTAATAGAGTGCTTCCAAAAAAGGATTTCCTTGGGAGGGACTTGACTCGACTCCTTGTTTTGCATACAAATATTTTAAGTTGTCGATGGTTTAGTACAACAAGTATAAATTTACAAAATCTTTTAATGCTTATGTAATAATGCTTTTCATTTACTCTATATTTGTTTGCTAGCTGTAGAAAGATTTTGGACACTCTATCTCAGTACTACGCCGAAAATGGTAACACATTTCAAAATTGTTAATTAATATTTAATTGCTTACAACTTTAATTTCAACATTTTGTTTCAAGTTTAAAGCTACTTATTTTGATGGCATAATTTATACTGCACTGCGTGAGACATGTGCCGTAGAAATACATGTTTTAAGCATTGTGACGGACTGGCGTGACAGATATTTATGTTACAAGTTTTGAGATAAATTACACTTGTTTGTTAGACTTAGTGTGTAATTCCATTTGGAACAACTGGAACAAGAGTAAGAAGAGAGTTGGGTAAATAAAGTACAATTAGTTTGCCCCAAGGCAAGGTGGAGGTTGGTTTTGAGTAAATTGAATGTAGTTGAATCTTAAAAGAGCCGCAAAAGGGCAAACAATTATGAAAAGACATAAAAGTAGTAAACTGAATGTGCCCATCAGACTTTTGGTGCTTAAAATTTTGCCCTTAGTTCATTTTCTCACAAGAATTTATAATTGCCTTTATTGAGAGAAAGGAAAAGTAGAAGTAAAAGGTTCGAGTACATAATCACAGGCAACTTGTTTATTTAGGATTTTGTACCGGAAATTACTATTGATTCTAAATTGATTGGATTGTGTTGTTGTGAAAGTAAACACGTTCAATGTTCTAATTTTTGAGAGGAAACTTGTCATGTTGTGGTCTACTTTAAATTTTTGTCAGCTCATTAGAACTAGCTGATATTGTACTCATGAAATTAGTACCGGAAGCTCGAGTTTCTACTTGTATCTACTTATTAAACTTATTATTAGGCTTTACATTTTAAATGCAAAATCAATTTAGCAAATCATTAGTAAGCTTTATTGATGCAGAGCGCAGAGAGTAGGCTAACATTTTGCAGTCTTACATTCCCCACCTTAAAAACAAATTTTTGTTACCCTTTTTCGTTGAGCGCTCGATAATTAAATTGGAAAATAAATTTTCTCTTTCCTTCCACCCACCATACCACCTGCACCTATTTTTACTCTTTGTGTGCGACATGATGGTGATGACTGAGTGATGATACTCACACTGATGATGGTGGATGGTGTCTGTAGTCTGTATATTCCAGAGTAACAGATTGATTTTGTCACCCAGTTCATATACTCCATACTCCATACTCTATACTCCATACCCATGTGACAAGATGCACGTTTTGTGTAAACTATCAAGTTAGCATATGCAACACAAAACACAACACACCACCGTATCCATGTTAATGCACAAGCTATTATAAATGTTAGCTCTTCGGTCGTCGTTATAATTGGTTCAAAGGATATATAGCCTAATTGAAATTCATTTTCAAGTGAAAATGGAACTACCAAGTCATAATATTCTCGTCCTGTACTATACACTCCACTGTTACGCGACCATTTGATGTTCATTTTCCAAAGTAAATTCAATTTTAAGCCTCTTTCCTGTCACCAGATTGATTTCTCTCTCGGCACGACTCTTTCATCGTTTGGAAAAACCCGTTTGTTGTGTGAACCTTGTTGGTTTCATTAAATTTAAAACTAAATTACTTGCACAACCAAAAGATATTAGACGCTTTTAATAAAGACATAACAGCAAGACTAAGAATACTTTGCAATATGCTTGATGGCAGCACCTTGCATTCCATTTGATCCTCGTCGTAGTACTCGTAGTCGTAGTCGAGTGTAGTGTATAGTGTATATGTAGTGTAGTCTCTGGACTCGCTCTGGACATGCAGCATTTTGTGCGTGGGTTTTCACAAAGCAGTTGTGCCTTGCTCTGCTTTCTCGTAGCGAACATGATGTCATGTCCTTCAGCATTCAGCATCTCTTCCACCAATTTTGCGGTTACAGAACATTAACCCGTTTATCTCCACTTTTGACTAAAGGAACACTCTTGCAGATTGCTCCAAGACTTTCCTTTCTAATAACCAAGTTTAAACTATTTAAGAGTATGATTGTCTTGCTCTTCCGCTTTTGGAATGCTATATGCTTCCCATATTGCTTTGATTCCAAAAATATTTTCTTACATGCTTATATTACATCTCTTGTTTTCCCGGTTGATTATAAACAACTGCTAAATTGAAGATAAAAGAAGCAAGTCTAAACTTTCTCCATGCTTTTCTCTCGTATTCCTTCCTTTTGCTTTTGTTCTCTAAATTTGATCCTCATTGTTAGTATTATCAATAGCATAATTGCTATATTTAAATTACAACGAAAATAAACTACTGCTAAATGCAAAATAACCAGATAATTTCAAAAATACTATGGTTGAAAAATGAGCATGGTTTGTAAATCATCCTTCAAATGTGGATACAGGATACATAATAAACATGATTGCAAGTATGGAGAGTCGTTTACGTAGGTTAGCTACCTATTCATCATCGTCATCATCCCCGCTCAGATCAAATTCCCATTCCTTTTAATTATCAATTGTTTCGTTTTTGAATGCCATTGTTTCTCTTTTCTTTGATATTCGGGATTTCTTGGAAATTGCTTTAATTTACTCTTACCAATATTCAATATGCATAAACAAACAAAGGAATGTCGTAATTTGGAACTTTGGAAGATTCAAGTTACATTAACCTTTCAGAGTCTGTTTGAATTTCGCGTAGGAGTGATTTATAACGAAGTACAATACATAGTACACATACAATTCACAAAACACAATACACACCAAAACTGCTCATAACTTCTTTTCGACATTCGTTTTGAACTGATTTTGCACTGTGAATGAAAAAATAACTAGAACTGCTAGATTTAAAAAATAGAGAATGATCTGTTAGCAGGTGGATATTATTAATTACTTATCAATATGTGCATACGTACATATTTGTAGCACATACTCACTTTCCACTCAAATCTCAGTTTAATCGTTCATTCCGAGAAACTTTCAAACATCTCATTACAGTTGCAGTGAAGAGTTGACTCCTTCAAATCTGTTGAGGTATAAATTTAATTTTAAGATTGCCCGGGGGTTATTTGTGGATTGAGAGTTGTATATCGTGGGGTGAAAACAAATGTCTAATATAACAAATCTCTTAAGAATTATAATTTAGCTGTGTGTCTGTCGTAAGCCCAGTGAGCTGCACTGTTTGACTGTTTATAATGTATCTGTTGGGTTTATGTGGACGGCGTACGTATTTTACAATTTTGCAATTTCACTGAATGTCGGCGTTGAAGGCTGAAATTCAGAACGTATGCTCAACTTGAGACACTTAATTTAAATCTTAGGTCAGATTTGAACTTTGACCTTTTATTACCCCAGTGGGATACCCCAAATCATGCAAATGAAGGGTCAGCACGCTGAAACTCAGAACGTGGGGGTGACTTAAGATGCTGAATTTGAATCTGAGATAATAATTAAGTTTTGACCTTTCTTATCCCAATGGAAACCCCAAAACGTTCTAGATCTGCTCGGCCTCTGGGGCTGGGACGGGCAAGATCAACTAATGACCCAACGTATGACCTCAAATGACCCAACACATGAGCCATGACTTTAAGTGACTATAAATGACTCCAAATATGGCGCCGGCTTACTACTTCTTCAATGAAAATTGCTGGTTTATATTCTGGTAAGTCACAAGTTGGTTGACAAAATTGTTTTAGCGTGACTACGTGTACTTATCAACCTGTTTCCACTATTTGTATATCTTTATTTGCTAAAACTTTACAGGACTAACAGGACTATCCTTCGTTTTACGCATATAACACAATAACCAATCAAGTAACACACAGTACAGTAGAAAAAATGGCCGTTAAAGATGATTGATGTGGAGGCAAATTTTTACGAGTAATCAGTTTTGCTAAAGTAAATGGAATGTCAGGGTTGATATGTACTTTAATGTGCATATAAATAAATCCACAAAGTTTGCAGTGGATTCCTTTTTTTAAATGTTCACCACACAGCATCAGCTTTTCAGCTAATGGCCCTGTATGTAATGACAGCTACACAAGTGAGGTGGGATGTTGGTATCCTTAAATTTCGGCGCAACCATGTAAAATTCCTCGTTCTTTTGTCAGCCTGTAGCTGATAAGTTTAATGAGAGAATTAAAAACAATTTTTATGACTAGCTAGACAAACTATAATGTTTGATGTGCAAAATTGTGTTGATGATAGCATTTGTAGACATTTCGTTATGGTGACACAAACAGCTTACGTACGTACGATACAAAATGTCAAAATGATATTCAGTCGTTCAACCTCTTTCAACACTTTTACGCTTTTCATTGTTCATCCGAATCCTTTCAGTAGCAACTTTTACCACTAAAAATTATATCCTTTCTTTTTAATTATTATGCTAAAATGGATAAAAGAGGTGCATGGAATCCAGCTACAATTGAAGAAGAAGAAAAGTGGAAAATAAGGAAAGTACCACCCACTTCCACAGATTATTGCGTAAACAATCTTTGCTTATTTCATCACTTTTTTTTACCTGTAACCACATTTTAAGAAAAAACTATCTCAATTGTCTTAGGTTAATGCTCCAAGTTTTTTTAAAACCAGAGTAACTTGATATTATAATAGCAAGTTACTCCGGTTTAATATAGTGAAATGAAAACCAAATTGAAACATTTGCATGAAATCCGTGTTCTTGAAATCTTGCTAGCCGGGCACAGATAAAAAAATATACCCGAAAAAGGCAGAGACAGAACGTTCTTCGTGTCGTTGAAATTTCAACGAAGTGTCCAAAAAAGTAGGTAAACGAGTACATTGAAAAGCTGCTCTCCTTTCTCAGACTCTCAATTCGTTACATCTTTTGCATGAAAATTTCTTTCAATAAATTCATACATTTATGAGTTGGCATGCATTTGGTGGTCGTGCTAGTGAGACAAGTAGAAAAGAATGGGGAATCGGAGAGAAAGTGGGATTTCTCATAATGCAAATAAGGGATTTTAACTACTATGTCTTCTCACTCTCTCTCGATTCGATGCTTTGTTCGTTCAGTTGGTGTATGCTTTAATGAAAACGCACGCATCATGATGACAAGGCAAGCAAAAAAAAACCTTGGAACATCAGAGGAAAGCGGGTGCAATGATAAGTAATTGCCTCATCTACTCCCATGAAAGAAAGAAGCTTTAAAAAGATTTATAACTTGGCTGGAAGTCAACTTATGCTTTTGCCTCGTTTGTCTGTCTCTCTGTCGGAAGTGAACAAAAAGCCAAAGTGACAAGATTTCTACTTTCTTTGCTTCTTTCTATTTTTGTTTTTAAATCAAAATTATTTAAATTTTTTGTCAAATTATTAAATTGGAAGATTTGAAAGATGGAGGGGACGTGTGTCTTGTAATGCCACTAACGTGCTATTTGCCGGTATTAGATCAAGGCCGAGGAAAGAAAAGAGCTTCTTTCTGACACATGTTCAGATGTTCACAATTCAACTTACTACACACTTGCTTTCTAAGGTTGTTGTACTTACAAAAAAAGCTTACGGCAAATATAGGTAGGTCTTATGGAACATAATATATTTTCCAAGTAAACTTCTCCTCCATCCAACCCTTTTCCCAGGCATTGCATTGTCTTCACATTGTTTTTCCACACGAAAGAGAGAGAGCCCTCCTCCTCCGGTAGTCAGTTTTGAAGTTTCCTTCCGGTTTCCGGAAGTTACTCAAAAGGAAACCAACCAAGTTTTACACTTATCTACGCTACCTTATTATGTTTTTTTGCGACGTGGAATAAAAATTGTTTGCGCGTTTTTAGTTAAGAAAAGAGCAAGAGGATCGCATTGCATCGGCAGCATACACATACAGCATGTCGTTACACTAAATATGAAAGTAAACAGGATGATCTAAATTAAGAAGAAAGGTTGAAAGAGAGAGAGAGGGAGAGTGAAAAATAAGGAGATATTCTTATTCCACAAGAATCGTTTCAAGTCCCACCTAAATTATGTATGTTTGGATGTATGGATGTGATGTATGTATGTATATGAATGGATGTGTTCCTAAGGAAAACCAATTCCCATTTATATTCATTTGATAAAAAAGGAGATAGAAGGTAAGAAAGTAAGAAATAGGAAATGGTTAAAGTTGGCTAAAGGAAACATTTTGCCATTCATTCTCCCCACTCTCCACACACTCATCTCATCTCATCTACCAAGTTATTCCCACTTGTTGTGGTGGTGGTTACGAAAAACATGTGTGTTCTAAGAAACTTATGGAAGGGCAAATTGCAAAATGGTTTCAAGCTGTTTACATGGAAACACTACACGCATCTAAAGGAAAATTATGAGAATTATGAGAATTATGAAATTATGAGTTGGTCTCTTTCACTAATAATTATAGTTCGGAAAGTTATGAATTATGATTATTTTGTTTATGATGCACTTCTCCTTGTCTCTTTTTTGCACATTTTTTTCTGTTATATTTCCAGGTTTGGTAACAAACACTCGGATAACTCATGCAACTCCCGCTGCTGCATATGGACACAGTGCACATCGGGACTGGGAATGTGATTCCAAGATACCGGAAGTAGAACGAAGGAAAGGATGCAAGGACTTGGCTAGGCAGCTTGTTGAAGATGAGCCTGGCAAGAATATAAATGTAAGTTGGTTGAGGGGGGAAAAGGAGAGAAGCTACACAAGTAGATTTTTTCCTATTTGGGCCTCAATCTGTTTGCTTTCCGCTGCTAATCTGATAAAGATGCTGAGAAAATAAAAGGGAAATTGGTGATTAAAGTGATGATGATGAGAATAGATAATATTTAGAATACATTTTCCTGTTGCTAAATCGTTTACTGTGTTGATCTAGCAAATATTTAATTAATTTTTGTGGATAATATTTTGTTGTGAATGTGAAACGTGTATTGTGAAAAATAGGTGATTCTGGGTGGCGGAGCGCAGGTATTGAGATGGTCGATAAATGACACGGAAAGCGGAGCTTGTATGCGAGAGGACAACAAGGATTTGGTGTGGGAGTGGATGCAAAGCCAGCGAGAACTAGGACGCAAGTACAAGTTTGTCAAAGATAAGGAACAGTTGATGTCCGTTGATAACGACACTTACATTCTTGGTAATCTAATGATAAATGGCCTTGCCTCCTAAATACATAGAGCAAAAAAAAAAAACAGAAAATAAATTGTTTACCAATCTTGTGTTTACCCTTCCATAATAAATCTCATTCATTTAGTGTTGCTGTCGCATTTAATGAACTAGCTTGTCAGATTACTATGTATGATGTTGGATGTGTAATATAAAAAAGGATTTGTTTGAACAACATGTTTTTTACAGGTTTATTTGCGAATAGTCACATGCCGTACAACAAGGATAGAGATGAAGGCGCTAGTGGACATCCCAGTTTGAGTGAAATGGTTAGCAAAAGTATTGATGTGCTAAATAGTAACCCAGGAGGATTTGTACTCATTGTTAGTACACTCATATATATATTTGTACAAAAAATAGAAATAAAAGAGGAAATTTGAAACTTCCTTGTATCGCTTTGTTTTTGCTTGGGTGATGATGTGATGTGATATGTGATGATGATGATATTGATGATGCTGTGCTGGGATATCCTTGTTTTAGGTTGAAGGTGGTCGTATAGATCACGCAAACCACGACAATTTGGCAAAGATTGCGATGGAAGAAGTGGTCGCATTAGATGTTGCCATAGAAACTGCACTGAAAAAGGTTAAAATTGAAGAAACGTTGATTGTCGTCACAGCGGATCATTCTCATTCCATGTCAATTAATGGATATCCAGAAAGGGGGAATCCGATTGAAGGTAGAAAAAAGTACTTTATTGACAGAGATTGCACAATAAAAAAAACTCTCTGCACATCGTCATTGTCGTTACGAGCCAAGCCGCACTGACCCATTTTATAAGTATTTTGGTTGGGTTTTGAATCAATATTATTTTTTGTCTTCCGGAAATAGGCATTGGTTTCGTGACACCTGAGGGATTTCCCTTTCAAACGCTGTCGTACATCAATGGCCCAGGTTACAATTATCATCGAGTGTTGAGCAATGTGAGTGAAATGGAGATGAATGATACGCTCCAGTCGGTACACACATGGCGAAACCTTAATCAAACCGAGGAAAAGGTTTTACATGGCAGATATGAGCCACATCATGCGGGCTATTGGATGGACTACGAAACACATGGAGGCGAAGACGTGCCAATTTACGCAATCGGTAAGAACTAAGAACCATCCATAATCCATACTCCATACATACTTCATACCAAATACTTTCACCAAATAGCCCTGCGCTGCGCCTCTACACATTCTTTTAACCTTATCAAATGTATGCAATTCAATCCATTTTTATACAGGCAGAGCAATGCCAAGCCATACAGTAAATTAACTCTTTAAACTATTCATCTCTTCTTAAATCCTCCTTTTTAAATATTTTAATGCTGTTTTACCAAAAACATGGCTTTATTCCAACTTAAATACCTTTCCATGCTTTTTACTCTGATAAATTTTTATAATTTTTTTGCTGCCTTTCTCGAAAAAGCGTCACCTCTTGTTTTTTTTTGCTTTGCAGGTCCAATGGCTCATCTTGTTTACGGAGTGCATGAGCAGACACACGTGCCTTTCACAATCGCCTATTCACTTTGCATTGGACCTTATAGCGAAAATTGCAGATCTTCTGGCGGAGGAGACGATACGACTACCACCAACTCTTCTCATTCCTCAACACTTTTCACTGGTCAACCTTATTGGCTGCTATTTTTGACGTTTAGTTGTACTTTAGTCCATACGCTTCTACGAGTATAGCACTGAGAATAATGTTTACATTGTACAAGTGTATAGTAGAATTGATATGATTATGAAATGTTGATATACACTTGCGTGTTATAAAAATATGCGATGAAAAATAGTGAGGAATAGTGATGTAGGTGATAAATGTAGTTTTTAAAAATGAGCCTTGTAGTGTATCCAGTAGTCCAAAAAAATATATTCAAAAACATGCGTGTGTATACCAAATGTATGTACTATTCATAAAGTAAAGAGGGAATACTTTCTTTTCTCTGAGCCATCAAGAAAATTTAATAAATAAAACATAATAACTGAAAGTTATACTGTGTTCCTTTTTTATCAAATGAGTGTGTGTGTGAAATTCGATAAGACGCTTAAACAAGTATACATGGCTGCCTTGCTGCCTACAAGAGAATCAATTACATCAAAAAAATAACAGAGTAAGACTACATGCCATGTATGTATGATGTATGTATGTTGGCTATGTATTGAATTATAGCATGGCACGCTAAAAAGGAAAGAAAAAAGCTTATAGCACTTTTGCAAGCGGTGATGAAGATCCAAGCATAAACATTATGGGGTAAGTTGAGATACCAACTTCCCAATTAGCAGCAGGTAAGCTGATTCTATGGGGCATACTGAAATTTCATAGCCGAGCCTTTACACGGCCAATTTTGTTGTAGTAATGAATTGTTTGAATGGCAGTGTTGGTGTTAGATTGTCGAATGTCATTAGATGTTAGAAAGCAACAGTTTGATGGGCTATATAACAAAAATAGTTGCTCATAAATTACCTCGGCATTTTATCCATTTGGTTTCCCTTAAAAAAAGATGTTCGATCAAAGATTAATTGCTGATACATTTATTGTTCTTCTTTGCACTAAATTTTGAAAGGAAATTGCATTGCTTTTGGTTGTGGGCAACATGTCTGCATACAAGAGAAAAAGCAGGTAACTATTTCAAGGATTAAATTAGGCTTATTTATGACTTGTTATTTAAGAAAGCCAAGCGGAAAAGTAAGTTTCCAAGTTTTGAGCACAAAAAAGGGCTTTACGTATTTCATTGTCATGATCATACAGACAAATATACTCTTACGCTTTTTTTCTTCATAAAAAAGCTTTTTATTCACACATCACAAAAGACACAATACCAAAATGCTACAACGAAAGCTTTAAAAGTATAGCCACAAAAAAAAGAAGTAGGCTGTGAGTAGTTGGGAATGCAAAATAGTTTTATTCACTAGACACACTATTATTCCTTGAAAAAAGAAAGAAAAGCTTGAATATCTCTCTACTTTTCTATCTTATTGAGATGTACAACAGATATAAAAAAAGGATTGTTCCTCATTCCCCATTTTTACATTAAAATACAGCGACACAGTCAGTGAATAGTGAGTAGTGAGTATGTTCACCAACTACCAACTCAACTTTGTATGCACTCTCTATCTTGTCTTGTTGCATTTTTTCCCTTCAAAAGAGGTAAAAGGTAAGGTTTTTTTCTTCTTCAGATAGCCACTCTGTTTATACTTGTGCAAGTGGATGGGATCCTTTTTTCTTATAAGATATGTGTTGAAAATGGGATGATTTCGTAAGTGTAACTGATGAAACAAAATTAATGTCACAAATGAAAACGCCCACTCTCAT
>JAQFZH010004037.1:0-12670 GCA_034695485.1 Entomobrya nivalis | reverse complement strand
ATTGGAGACAAGAGTGCTTTGCTATCTAGCTCATCTGCGATCTGGTTCATTCCAGTGGTGCCTTGGGTCATTAGGAGGAGATTCAGAGTCAAGTGTTTCGAGAATAATTGATAGCTGTCTTAATCATACGTTAAAATTGTCGAGAAAGGTGATCCATTTCCCAGAAACCACTCCTTTCCTGAACCAGACAAAAGAACAATTTTATGAAATCGCCCGATTTCCCAACGTACTTGGTGTAATCGACGGAACACAGATACCAATCAAAGCACCGACCAATAACGAATCAATATTTGTCTGTCGAAAACAGTTTCACTCTATAAATGTGCAAGTAATAGCAGGACCTGATCATAGTTTTTTGGACGTCATTGCAAAGTGGCCTGGATCAACACATGACTCATTCATCTACAACAACAGTGGTGTGAAAGAAAAAATAACTCACGGGGAATTTGGAGACGGTTGGTTATTGGGTAAAATGACCTTGACATAAAAAGCCGTGATACATTTTATTTGGTTTTATTTTGGTTGTATTGCAATAACTTATTTTTTATTCAATATTACAGGTGACTCAGGTTTCCCACTCGAGGAAAGGCTTCTAGTCCCATTTAACATTGAAACTGAAAAGAGCCATCGTATCTTTAACATCCGACAGAGAAAAACGTTTTGTGTAGTTGAACGGGCTTTGAGAACCTTCAAGTCTAGATTTAGATCAGTAGACAGGTATGCCCATACAAATTATTCACACTACAGTACTAATAGATATCCAATATGTGTCACGGCTTTTTATGTCACGGTCATATTGTTCCATAAAACTGGAGGAGCTTTGTGCTACGACGAGGGGAAGTCCTGCAAGATCATAATTGCTGCCGCCACACTTCATAACATTTGTGTAAAAAAGCAAATTCCATTGTCAACGGAGGACGAACATCACCGAGATAATCTTGTGATTCCAACTATCCGAGAGGAACGACGTGGTACGGGACGGACCGCAAATCAAAGGCGTCAAGCCGTGCAGTTAAGACAGGATCTTGCAGAGCAATTCCTAAATGGATAAAATGGAGTAAGCGGAAGACGTACCATTAAATGTTAAAATTAGCATTTTCTCCTCTTAAATTGATATAATAGTATGTAATATAATAGTAGGAATGGGGTTGCATAAATCCTGAACGGTTGTCGTGACAGCATTCAGGGTAGGAAGAATCGGTGCATCTTGGGCAACGGGGATCCAACCGGGTGTAAGGGGCACAGCGACTGAGGTGGATTTGCAGACCATGTAAATCACAGTGATGCTTATGGCGGCATTCCATATGGCAATAAGATAAGCTGGGATAAGCTGGTGGTACGCCAAAACTTGGGTTGTCCAATGTGTGGGACAGGACACGTTCAGTGTCGGTGGACCAGAGAAGATGGTTAAAATTGATGTCAAGTTTTTATATTTGTTATTCATGGCAGGAATGTCGTCAGTGGTGGGCAACTGGAAGTGGACCTCAGATGGTGTCGGGGTCACGGACCTCACAGGAACAGCGCAAGTCAATGTGGTGGATTCCAAAGTCATGTTGAAGAGTAGGTGGGTTGGTAGATTTCGAACAGGTTATTACTAATTGATCATTATTAGAGGCTACCAGAAACTTTCGATTTCCTAAATCTTGAATAAAGACCGAATTATTACCAAAATTATAACAGTTAAATTTACATAGAGTTCTTAATTGATTAAAATGGATTCCTTGAATTAAATGAGTGAGACACTCATGACTGTGATAATGATTATTGATGACCTTTGACAAAAGAAATGGATAAAACTTCAAAGAGGGAATATTGGTTATCTACGGGGAAAATGGGGATATTTAGGAAAACAGTAAGGGAAAATTGTGTCGGGTATTAGAACTACAACGGGTAATTTTAAGGAAATAATAACGGGATAGGTCATGAGGACTGATAGCTAAGGTGTAATTTTGTTTGAGTAAACGGGAGTGTAAAATTAATAGGGAGGATTTTAGAGTATCTGGAAAGACTATAGTGTTAGGTAAAATGCTTAGCTTACACGAGTGTAGTGCCGCCTGGAACTGGTATAGTTCCAGGAAACGTGCCACTATGTTCGAAAAATAGTGTACCAAAAGTAAACTTTTGTACTCTCCTTTCGTAACATTGTCCACCAGTTCTGTCAAGTCCTGAGACTGTCTATTGAGAGTCGCTAGGTCGTGTGTCAAGTGTGTAGCGAACTCGGTTAAATTATGTCTGTAGTTTTTCGAATTTTTCTATTTTTTCTGTAGACTGGAGTAAATCCAGTTGAGTCTCATCAATCCTTCTACGGAGCTCGGTTACCACCGGAGTGTAATCTGGTTGGGGTGACGAATACCAAGTTGTGTACACAAAGGCACCAAACAAGAGTACTGCCATATATTAGGCCTTTAAAAGTAATAATATTTATAATAATTAGTATATATTTTAAGTGAACTCTGACTGCTGCTGAGTGAACTCAAGCATAGCAGAGGCGGGATCCCTTATATACTAAGTTTGCAGTATTTAAAAAATTAGGATTAGCTATTTATATATTTTTCTAAACTTACAGTGATGTGATATGTTCTGTTATAGAGTGGGACGGGCGATGACCGGGAATCAGTGAGTTGGACTTTGATGGTTAGGTATGTTGAGCCCCATCAAACTCCGTCTCTCTATCTTCGGCAACGGGTTCAGCTGGTGGAGGAGAATTACTTAGGGGTCGGGAGTGAGGTCTTTGCCTTGAGTTGCTTAACGGGATCCTACACGGTCGGAGTACATACAGTACGGACACCGACACGTGTCAGTACAGTGGATAGATGGTCAATCAACAATTCAAAGGTGAACCTCACCTGGTCACGCGGGGTAGAGAAGGACTGCATCATAGTATGATAAGCCCTGAGTACGTGCATATGCGATACTTGATGTTTTGTATTCTCTCAGAACGAGTCCATCGTTTAAGTTGTGCAAAAGCCTTGTACAATTTAACGAAAGCCCGAAATGAGTATTGTTCCTCGGTGTGGAACGGTGGGTAATAGACGTTTAAGTGGTCTTCATTGGGGGTCATCATAGTGTGAATAAGTCCAGCTGCTTCTTGGGCCATTTGTTTGGTAGGTTGAAGGCGTGCGGAGCTAAAATAGAAAACGCGTGGTGCTTGCTTGGGAATACTAAGAAAAGTGACTGAAATGTGCATGTTAATCATTTTAGAGTTTAAAAGAATAAATGGAATGTGCCTTCAATAATAACGTAAAAGAAGGAAGCAGGTTGATCTAATTTACTTAAAAAATGTAGTTTTACGTGATCTTTTTCATTTACCGTAATTACGTAATAAGATGTAGAGTTATGGATTTTGGTTGTAGCTGATACGCTTAGTGCCTCGGCGTCGCTAAAAATGTTGATTTCCGCGTCGGACGGCTGTACAGTTGATGGTGTGTGAGGAACGGACATGGCGAAGGTGAAGCTCTCCCCTTCGTTACCAACGGCGGAAATTTACGGCATCGGACGGGGAATCCGGGGTTCGTCAGTGCAAACCATTCGGAGTCAACAATGAAATAATTCCAATTGTTGGTGATGATGATGATCAGGAGTTGGTTTATTCTCTGATGATTTATTCATATTCATACATTCGCTTTTATACAAAAGTGATGATCATTTAAATCTACACATTTTACATTTTAGAAGAGGTACTTGATTAGTGACAATGGAATTGTCACGATGATGAATATTACAATAATAATTAGTAGGTTGCCTGTTTGTGCACCCAGGCTTCCATATGAAACCATGTTACGTTTCATGGTAGTTGTGTTAGACAAACAACAACATCATTTTTATCAAAGTACACTACATAATATGTTGTGTATGTGCATATGTGCATATCGAATATTAATTGACATGAACATTACATGCCTTGTACGCATGCGCTCAAAACGCATGCGTGCACATATATTTTTTGAGTAATCGCAATTCTAGCAGGACAATATGAGACGCATATCAAATAGACATCTATGGCCATCACATTATATTAATCTGCAATGCTGTTCATTTAGGATAAGATAATCACTTACAGGCAAAGTTGCATCATTGAAGTTTAAGATTTTGACTCATTCTCTTGATTTGATCCAAGCATCGTTTTAAAAATGCGTCTTTCTAAGTAACATTGTTGCTGTTATTGTTTAACGACCCAAGCTGTTGTCGTGAAAATTGGGAGTATAGAAGGTAATCGTGCCATTATATTGTCGGTGGAAATGAATAAATAATTAACAAAAAATGAATTAACACAATAACATTTTCTAATTGTAAAATCTTACAAATAAAAGTATCAGATATTGTTGCGACTTACCTATATCATTTTTTGTGACAGATAAAAACCGTCAAGATCAATCGTGAAACGACGTTTTGGTCTCACGTTTTGTAATAGCTGCCGTGGTACGTAACACATGATGGAGGGTACTGAAGTCGATTTCCAAATCACTATTATGATAATGAATTCCAATAAGTACACTAGTTGACTTATTTTTAAGTTTTGAGATAAGTTTACTTACCACATCCATAAAAGTCATCTTTTGCACATAGTGTAGTGTTCTGACCGGGCAAAGCGAGTCCATCTCGGTGAGCATACCGAGTTTCAGAAGTTGATGAACTTACATCCTGTGTTCCACTTTGATGATGTGTGGTTTTTAGTTTGGGAATCCAATATCCAAACAAAGTCGATATTATCGAACAAAAGATCTGGTGTCTCCAGAAAATCAGTTTGACCTTTATTCGTCAAACTAAAAAGATCGAAGTATATTTCGTTGTCTTCGGATCCTAGTTTATTTGATAAAAACTAACATTACCTATAATAGACTCAGGTTCCAATAGGGCAATTAATTGCCCAAAATTATGTAAAAATCATGGTTCTTCTATAGCACTATTGGACACTAAACAAACGGAAATGGAAACGATTGACTGATAAGAATAGTTGCCCTCTCAGACTTTATTTACAAAAGTCCAACTAATATTTATAGAGTTAAATTACTACTGCACAGCAGCAATACTATTAATTTAATTTATTGTATGGCAGTTTTTTCATAGGCAATATATATAATAGTAAAAATGCAAGATAAAATTGAACATTGGTATTATAAATAAAGAACGTTAAGACCTCCTCCAATTTACAATAAACCTGCCATATTTCAGATTGTAAACGTAACTGCATTTATACCTTATCAACTTTTAGTCGCTACATTGCATAGTTTCCGCGTTAACATGTTCATGATCAGCATGCACCTTTAGTGCTGGCGAAATGGAATTAACGGAAGTTAACTTTCGTGTTGTCGGAACGAGTGTAGAGGTGCGATACCCCCTGCTTCTAAATATATTGAGATAAGCACAAATACATCATCATGGCAATACCTTACATTGACTGAATATACATCACCATCGCCGATTGGAGCTTTTGTTTGTGATTCTGTTCCAGTCATTTTATTTGCACTGATTTGCACCGCTCAAAACAATCCCAAACTATAAAATTTACATTAATACTTAAAGGACCTTATTCCATTTACAAGGGGTCTGGGCTATATGGCCGTCAGTTATGAGTCATATATCAATCGAAAGCTCTCACCGAGTACTACAACTTTGCTTCAGGTCGCATGTCGCTAACTCGTTGTACAAGACCACTTTTGGGGTCTTAAAGTTAGCCATTTTAGCATAATTTTTGACGTTTTAAAAATATGGCTTGCTGTATTTTGTTTGCATTTTAAAGGTCAATTATGGGCTATACACCGAACCAATCGTCTTAGATTCACCTAAATATATTATGGCCCGACCAACGATATTTTGCATGAGCATTGAGAACAGGTACAGCTACAAGACTGCGATTATGGAATTTGTAGAATAATATTTTTTTCGGACATTTAATCAGCTAACATTTTAAAATATCGCATCCGACCATTTAAAGATTATATGCAAACATACTGAAGGACTACTTACATCAAAGTATGCCTAGAGAAATGCAAATAAAACAAAGGCAATTTCAATTGGCAAAGATCGTGGGTACGTCATCTTTTTGACAGCTTATTATGTCGGAATTATTATTTTGTAAAATCCGAATCGAATAAAAAGCGTTTATTATTTAAATCCTATATATATATTTGATAAGTAATTGGTTCTAAATTCGGGATGTTAGCCACGAATAGATCGTGTTTCCAGGACTCACCAACGCGGAGGTCTCCCGATATCGAGTCCCACCTAACCTATTTAAAAACTTTATTTTTTCTTTTTTTACTGTGATTTTTGAAATATTTAACCTAATAATTTAACTTCACAATAAACGTCAATAAAAAAGTTTTAGAAGATTTATTTTAAATATACATACGAATATATAAATGTTATTGTAAAGTATTTATATAAATAATAAATTGAACAAAAATTAATTAAATTATATAAAACTGGCAAATAAGCGTTATCCAGTGACCAGTTTTAAGTTAGGCCACGTTCCATTCACATCTGAACTAATTGATAATTGTGTTATGTATGCTGAAAGTTTAGTACAATTGTTAGTTTAGGAACTGAGCGGGTATTCAATGCGAAAAGTTAAAAAAGTGGCAGTGACAATATTTAGAAACCGTACATTAAAGGGAAATGGTTACATCAAAGTGCCACTTTTTTAGTTCATCGGAAAGGTTACAAACTGTTTTGCTGTAGCGGTGCTCATTGGAATATTATATAACGAAATTAAGGTCAGTAGCAATGACAAGTGTTATTCCGATGCCCGCGGCAACGAAAAAATGAAGATTAAAAGAAAACTTGAGAAATGGCATGTAATGGATGGTCAAACATTAGTTGGACCGTTTTCATTTACTTTTGAGAAATTTGCCAACATCTTCATCGTGTCAGCGTCCTCAGGTGGAAAATCAACTACAGCAATAGAGATTATTTTAAACAGAGACAAATTATTTGCCTTTAAAGTGGACAAAGTGATCATTTGGTATCAAAATTGGCAGAGTATCTTTGATAGAGCCCAACAAGTGGATCCTAGTATAATTTTTGTAATCAATGAAAAATATTGTAATGAGGAGCTATCAGGAAATCATGTACATGCATTGAGTTTAATGGATGATATGCTAACACAAGCACTAAGCACGCATAAATCCTATTTTATCGAACACTTTGTCAGAAAAAGTCCCCATTTAAGGACAACAACAATATTTTTATTTCAAGTTTTTCTTCCTAAGGATTTGTCACCACTATTACACAATACGCACTACTTTTTACTGAAGAAAAATTATTTTAAAACACAGCTAAGTTACATTTTCGTCAGCTTAGTCCTCAAAACTGGAGGTCAATATTGGAATCTTATGATTATGTCGTAAATAGTAAACCATTTGCTACTTTTGTAGTTGCAATTCACCCCAAAACCAACGAGTTGCTTCATTATCGCAGTTTCATATTTCCTGAGGAAAGCGAGTGTGTGTTCTTGGCAAAATCCACAGCAAAAAAGTTAATCAATGGATCCAATCTGGAGAGATTTTAATTTATTGTTTAAAATAGTAAAAAGCAATGCCACAAAGTACGAAAGTTTAATTGCTAATCTTACGCTCAATAATCAACTCTTGTGGCATCCTCACCACCCATTCGGCAAAGGGAAACCAAAGATGATCAATAGAAAAAAGCCCTATGAGCGTGAAGACATAAGGACTCCAAACAATCCGACATTATGGACCATTCCTAAGGCAGCAACCTGTACGCAAGTTGATCACAACCCCAACGCTTGTTCAAATTGCTTAAGTTCTTTTATAAAATCAATTAAACCCATGTTTGATCCAGCATTTGGCCATTCAGAAGTTTTCCCAGATTTTTCAAATATATTATTAATCAAAGCGGCAGAGATAATTATACCGTGCTAGGAAAATCGCCGACTTCGTAGAGAAGGGGAATTTCTAGCACTGTACGAGTTTTTACACGAAGACACAAACACGACAGTTGTTGGGAAGTATGAGAATGTTGAATAGAAAGGTGCGAAAAGTAGAAGGGCTAAATTAGTTAAATTTAGATTAGTAAGGGATACATTCATGTTTCCCTATACACATTATTATTGGGTTAAGACCCATATCCTTTTCCCGAGGACCTCTTCTAGGTCACTCTTACTTTTAAGGTTAAATATAACTTTGTCGGCACATTCCTTCTGAATGTGCTCACTTTCATTGTAAGTACACGTATGTGTAGACGATTCATTTAACATGCATTCTTTTATAATGCGTGCTATGACAACAACAACAGTGAACTACTGCCACTTTGGGTCAGTTTTTGTGCAATTTTGTGTTGTACGTGTTACAGAATTATTAGGTTCGTGAACTCTGTGGGGATCATTCGAAATCAAAGACACGCACGTCTTGTGGATTGAGTGACGACAGAGCAACGTTGGAATTCTAGGGAATTTTTGTTTAATTCTTGTAAAATAAAGTTCTAATGTTTGTGACTACTGACAATGAACGTGTTACGTTCAAATGTGCCCACACTGGAGGGTTCCAGTAATTTTACACTTTCGGAGATACAGATTGTTGTACATCTGCAGGCGCAAGGCCTATGGGGAGTTGTCGACGGTTCTTGAACCAGGCATGCCACGGATAATACTAAACAGTTGGAATGGGATAAATTGAACGCCCAAGCTAAAGGTCACATTTACCAAACGTTGGCACCAGACCAAGTTTTTCAGGTAGCTGACCAACAAACTGCAATGGAAGTTTTTGATCAATTAAAAACAATCTATTCAGCTACATCTAAATTTATGAAAGTGGTTACTTTGAGTTCGTACCATACTTTCAAACTGCGCCCGGATGAGTTACCCACAGCAGCATTTATCAGGCTGACAACCATAACACGGTCGCTGACGGCATTAAGTCAAATTTTTATCCATTCTGCCATACGAAAAATATTTTTCGTTTCTCGAGGCTTGGGAGTCAGTGGAGGATTCCAAAAAGGTATAGAAAAATTACCTATTTACTCGTATGTAGATGATGGAAGTGGTCATGAAGGAAAATGCAGAGACCGCACAACCTGCCAGTGCATTTTACACCAACAATGGTGGCCGGCGTAAACCATGCCACAAGGGTGGAGGAAACGGCCAACACTCCAACCGTAATGACGGTCACCAACAGCAACAGAAACGGAAAACGGTGTTACAACTGCGGCAGCACCGAGCACCTGAAAAGGAACCACAACCGCAATGGTGGTGGTCAAGGTGGCGACAATCATGACGGTCGTGGAGGTGGCAATGGAAACGGCGGAGGCAGAGGCCAAGGCGGTGGTAACGGTAATGGCTACCGCAACAACAATCAACAAGGTGGAAAAGGTGGAAATTGGAACAATTTTTATTTTTATTTGTTTTAAACAGATTTAATCCATGCGATCGTCAGAACTTTGAAATAAGTATGTTCTGACTATCACAAGGATGGAAATATATTCATCAGAAATATTATTAAAGGCCACAGGTTAAATTTATTTAAAATGTTTTTTATACTATAAATTGTCTTGTGACAGAGAAGAACCATTAGTGCATCCGGTGTCATAGGTCACATTTTATTGTCGTCTCTTCATTTACACATATGCACAAAAATGCGATATAATAAAACCAGAGTTATTATGGAAGCTGGATTTTGATAAACTTGACAAGTTTGAAGTTTTAAACAAAATAAGCGTCCACCTTTTAATGGGTAAGAGAGAAAGGAAATAGGACCGTTTCTTGCCTGTTCGATGCATTCGTCGCCCAAACATTGAGTTTGACAAGTGTGCATACATTTATATAATGACGAAGAAAGAAATTCCACAAAAACAAAGGATATTGTATAAAGCCAAATATACATACAAACAAAAATAAATATGAATTTGATTTAATGAAATTTGTACTTATTTGGATAAATAAACATTTAACTTGATTATGAACACGAGTTTTTATAATTTTTATAATTAATTTTAAGAAAAATACAACCATACGCGTTTGCCAATAATTTATTGATTGCACAAAATTTAGAAATTAAAAAGCCGAATCACATTATTTATACATTAAATTGACTTAAATTCGTAGTACCTATCAATCTCATTCCTTTCCCTATCCGATCTACGTAATCCATCTACAAAAACATGAATTCATTTGGAAAAAATACCCAAAGTTAAACATATTGTATGCGTGATTTTAGCCTACTTGCTCCTCAGTGCCAATTTGGTGACATCTCCACTAAAACCATATCATCATAATCACTATCAGGCAGAACTCGCTCATTAACGCGATACTGTTGCTGTTGTTGTTGCTGGTGGGCATTTTCTAGGGGTAGCAAATTGGCAACAGAAGCTCGACGATTTCCACCGACTCCTCTATTACCTCCAACATTGTAGAAGGATCGCCTAACTAATGCTCTACAAGAAGCAAAAAAGAAACAGCCGCCAAACACACACGACAAAATGCATCCCAGTACAAAGAGGATCATCATCATCCAAAAGCTACTCCCTAACAATAAAAATAAAACTACATTTAGCATGCATTTCTACCAAAATTCATATATAAAATACACTTTTACCTTCAGAATTGGCATCAAGAGTTGGTGGTGGTATGGTAGATGGTTGGAGCTTGGGACACAGGATGGTAGCATTATTACCGAAAGATATGGCCTATAATATAATATAAAAGTTAGGTAGCATCAGCATTACATAATATATTCACCATTATGTCATTATATCATACATGCATGCATTATAATTTCATACTTACGTGAAAACAAGGTGCCGGAAACTTCAGATGCATGCATACACACGCCTGGGTCATCCATCGATTTTATTATCCACCAGCAAGAGTAGTGCAATAAGCACAGTGCACAGCTTTCAAATGAACACTATATAAAACCAGTTCACTTGATTAGCACACTCACACAACCACTTATGTATTTTATATGTGCTAATATATTTAAAAATATTAGCAAACTTACCAGCATTTTGGCAAATCTCTTCGTTCTTCAGTTCACAATACAAAAGTGTAATGCCTTCATGCAACCTGTCAAAACACTTGTTTGATTCAGCTGAAAGCACACATGTTTTTTGTTTTGGTTTAACTTACCAAAACAATCTTGCGTTGACAGCCAGCACTACCTACACTAAAACGCATGCAATAATATGAAGCATCCCATTTTTACAACGTAGTACTATTGTACATACACAGATGTCGCATGCATTACACCAACAACAAGCGGACCAAACAACGTTATAACGTTAAATGAATACAAGCATGTTTTATAAATGCATGCGGAAAATTATATTGTCTTAACTTAAAATTATGTTGCCAACACCCTGGAAGGAAGACGCCTTAATTATTGCGCTCACGCTCACCTAGATAGGAGCCACACAACTTATTTTCTGTTGTCGCAAGTGTGTTTAAAAGCAAACCAATACATGTTACAGTGCACTCGTTACTGACTTGACTACATTACTTTAAATGTATGTAAAGAATGAATGCTGTTCATTCAGAACAGGACTATAACAAAGGAATCAATTAAAATAACTGATTAGCATGCACAGAAGTCTGCACAGAAATGTTTAATACTTCAACTATTAGTCCTCAATTAGATTGAAACAAAGATTAGTTTGTCATGCTCACAGGTTTAAAACTGAAGACATGCATAATGCTCAGCGTGATGCCATGTGCTATATTACCGGAAACATTTTTAGGGAATGTGAAGTTGTCTCAAATTTTGTATTTTCCCTCCATGCATATTTTACATTCAGTAAAAGTCAAGTTCAAACTTAGCTAAAAGGTTAAACGGTTAATAAAGAAACTAACGGAAAGAAAAGTCCCCAAGAAATAAGTATAAATACCATATTGCAAGATGCATCCAATTTACATAAGCTTACTCCTAAAAAGTAATATGCTTTTCTTTATTTGAAAATGTAAAAAGCGACATGTGATAAGGAACACGTCTTTGTGATTTGTGTTGAAGGAAAAACATACTATCGTGTAAAAAAATAAATAGATTTTGTGTAGTATCCAAACGTTAAAAATTAAGATTATCTTTATGCATGAAGATAACCATAAACTAACTAACTACACATTTTTTAAAGGTTTAACATCCGTCTCTTCTTCTGGGAGAAGACGCAAAGCTACTGTCCCCAACAGGCTTTTTTCTCTTGCACACATATGCGGCAGCCACTGGGATAAACATGATGACAATTTTTTTTAAATTAATAATCTTTATTAGTACTCCTTGGCGATGATACAACCATGAATACATAAAAAATACTAACAAAAAATTTTCATATTTCACATTTCATATCATAGCTATTTCGTTTTTGTTTTAACATAAATGGCATTTCATTGAGTTCGTTCCAATTAATAATTTATATACCTTTATTACAGATCCACAAACATAGTCTTCATAACCAATCATATTTTAACAATTTAATAACGTATGTATGTGTACTCTCTGTATAACATGTAACCTGTTTGACTTTTTTTCTATACATAACCCTTTATAACTTCTTATAACAAATCCGATTTGACTTACGATTTGACTTGCTATTATAACAGTGAGTTCGTCTTAGTGACTTCTAATAACGAGGTGGAGGAAGAAATCGGAGTACCGTCATTTGACCGGAGACCATTTGACATAAACGACATAAGACCGGAATTTTTAGAAACAACGACATTTTA
>JAQFZH010004036.1:0-12672 GCA_034695485.1 Entomobrya nivalis | reverse complement strand
TATTGGTACAGCCAGGTGGTTTCTGTAGTTTACTCTTCGGTTTGACGGGAAATATTGCGCAGACGCATCTGACTGCAGGTGCACGTAAAAACTCTCCATCTTGACTGCCTAACACTTTACGACGTACTGAGACTCGAGATTCCCATGAACTTTGCTTAAATACTTATTTTGGTGATCCTAATTAGCATAATATATGTCAATATACACCTCACAACACTACTACAATGCATATATACATGTACTCCATGTTATCATATTGCTTATACCAACCCTTAACATCTACTTAATAATACCATTATAAAGGTACGCAACTATGACACTTCTCACTACTCAATATATATATATATTTCTCATATATCATATGGAACTTTTATGTGTGTATCTCTTTATTTGCCTTGCTTGCTTATTGAAATGGATTGGCTTGTTGTTTACGATGAGAGAGAAAAAAGGGGTGCTGGGAATTCTCTGACGCCTGTTAATCTACGAGGTACTGGGAGAAAGGATATATGACACGTGGCTGAGCGGTTGGACTTCCACTTAACTGTCCAAACTGGATGTTGGTCACGTTTCAACCCTCTCTACTTTTCCCTTACTTTTATACAGAGCAGTATACCAAAGCTCCGTTCCATGCATTTGTAAGGCTAATAGTTTTCCCTTGACTTTACATGGGGGTATATGGAATAGCTTACCATTGACAGGTCATCAAGGAACTTCTAGTGACCTCCAAGGTCATAAGGTTCCGCTATAGGAGCAGTACTACTACTGCAGTGTCGTTGTTCAGGTTTAGCCTTGCGTTTACGGTACAGCGTTTGCTTGCATACCTGCCCATACTCAGTTAGTGATGGATGATGATGATTGGAAAGATGCCAGATCTAACAAATATTTTATTTATATTCGACACAGCCCCACCCCACATTTATGCCTAGAATGCATCCCATCAATTTATGCAGTTTGGTGTATCATTGTACTTTATGAACTCCAAGAATGATATGAACAATGAATCTTCGTTTTGTAGCGTAAAAAATATCCATATTTATCAGATCCAATCTTTAAAAAGGAGACCATTATTTAAACGATGCCGGTTCTGCCAAATGTTTTATTCTTATTAGGTGGTAAAGTGGAAATGTATGGAAATCGTACCTTTAAAATTGTAACCGTTCTTTATTGTCAACAATGTAGTATGAATAAATCTTTATAAATCCTCAATCTCAATACAGTCATACAACTATGAAAAACCATGAAGTGTTTAAATGCATAAATGAATTCAGACAGATAAATGATTTGATAAAACAACTCAATTTATTAATCATCCATCGATACAAAATCAATCATACTAACAAATCATAAACTTTCAATAATGATAATACGAATAGTTTAAGATGTACTGGTTACAATTTACTGGAAGAGCATGTTGAAATCAATCTGCAACCCTCCTGTTCCAGACAGACAGTAATCCCGGTTGTTCATCAAATTCTGAAGACGGCCTCCCATAGAGCGGGCATTCGTCTTCAAGATAATCTTTACTCCAGGCTTCATACCTTCCAAGATGTTGTTTGTTGGATTAGCAGGCTCCATTAAGTAGGGGGGACGTTGGCCATGAATCAGGTGAGCCCTGAGTCTCCAGGAGTTAATGCCATGAGTCTCGAATGCTAACTGAAGCTGATCCAGGTTCTCCACCTTTTTGACCACACGCATGAACGCAGAAAACATGGATTCTCGGTCCTTGTTTCCCTCTTCCATCACAG
Source organism: Entomobrya nivalis (assembly GCA_034695485.1). Taxonomy (NCBI): domain Eukaryota; kingdom Metazoa; phylum Arthropoda; class Collembola; order Entomobryomorpha; family Entomobryidae; genus Entomobrya; species Entomobrya nivalis. The sequence continues at coordinate 10,927 of JAQFZH010004036.1, read as the reverse complement.
CAGCAACGGCTAATATTTCAAAGATGGTGCTAACTCCACTGACGTGGTCAGTGATTTCCATGTTCTCTTGGAACCTATAAACAAGACTGGCGAACTACGTGTTTCATTTTCATTTCTATTGGACTTCCAAAACCTGATGAAATTAGATGTTAGACGTGTTGTAGAAAGTAGAAAACTAAAACCGTTTACGATACTTCCAAATGAATAACAGACGAATATTTCCTCTTCCATCCCCAGATGATTCATTAGGTTTAGAAAATATTTGATGCATAGTTTTTAAGAGTATTTTGTTTTCCAAATTATATTTATAAATTAAAACATCTAAATTGAAAATAATTCTGATATCTCTATTTATAATTTGCATGTAGGCATCCATTTCTTGAAACTTGAATCTCTCTTACTCGTATTGTGACGTGAGTATCATTAATCAGTTTCAGTTCCTTGAAAACAAACAAAATAACACATGTGCATATGTGGATGGGACATGTCATGACTCATATTAATAACTTTCACCATCTTCAAAACAACTGGCAGTTGGCAAAGCGGTAGTAATTTTAACATGCCTTGCGTGGGAGGGAGGGCGGCAACAACTTTCTCTTTGCTCAGTTTTGTTGTTCGTAAAGCACCTTGACCTTGGCTTCTAAATCCACCTTCCATCTCCATGCCCATTGGGAACATTTTTTGAAGGTAATATAATTAAAAGTAAAAAATTGTCTTTATTTATGTCTAGGATTTTTTTACACTTTTGAATTGAATTGTTGATATTTGGAGGTTGGAAGTGGGATTCCGAGCCATATATATTCCTTTTGTGGAAACCTACAAAAGTCAAAATGGATGACGACCCTTCACCACCTGAGGATGAATCTCAAGCCCCAACAGGAGGCCAAAGCCAGGGTCAAGGTCAAAGCCAAGGTACCGGTCGCGGCGGGACTATGGGTATGAATATGAATATGCCCATGGGTCGGGATGCCAGGGCCATGGGGGCTCTTAGGTCAATCCCTGTCATCTTGCGAATATGCTGTGTGGTAAATTAAGAAGATACATTAAAAAAAAAAAGTTTTCTTCACATTCCTCCAACTTAATTTATTCTCCAAATGTTAATAGCTCTGTATGTCTGTGTTAAGGTACTCGGATTTGTTGCCCTCGTCTTGCCCTGCATCGCGTGGGGTAATGCAGAGTTGTTTGTTGAGAGTAGGACACGTGTCCTGGTGTGCCCTTACAACGAAAATGGCGACTTTGAACCAAGTAAGGAGAACTGTACACTGCATAACTTCACTCGAGCTGAGAACTGCATAAACCGGAACAATCGTTATAAATCGGCGAGACTAACGGAAAAAACTTGCCCAACGAAATGGCTGGTTATACCTCCAGTCTATATGGTGGCGCTTGGGTGGTTGCTGGTTTGTGTTCTCTTTGTACTGTTGTGCCTGGGCCTTCTTAAAAACAATGCTTTCATTCTATTGGTAAGTTTTTCTATTTTCTAACCCTACCAAGATGTCTTAAAACACGTTATAATACTTAATTTATTGTGTTTTCATTTGAATTTGTTTAAGGATATGATTGGCCATATAATAGCTGCTGTCTTGTTGATAGTGGGGGGGCTAGTTCTGGTGGGCTACTTTATTCAAATTGAGATTACGGCTACATGTTCTGATAAAAACGGCGCAGATGAATATGATCGGAATAATCAGGAATCCCGCGAATTAGATTTCTGGAGAAGATTTGGCCCAGGTGCTCCCCCAGATCCGCCCACGTCACCTTCACCTCATTCCAACGCGACTCGAAGCGATACTGGAAAAAATACTAGTATGCCAGAAGGGGGGTCCATGGGGCGTGCTCAGAAGACGCAAGCAACATTAGAATTTATAAAGAACGATTGCCCTAATTTAGAATTCCGATTGTATCACAAGTGGCACGTTTTTGGCGGAGGGGTTAGTAAATATACTTAATTTCGTTCCAGTTGATACTTACAAACGTTTATAGTAGTTCAATTAAAAATGATTCTCACTTTGTCCTTCAAGTTTGTCGCCGTAATTACCGGAGTCTTAGTTATCCTGATTATCATCTTTTCGAGAAAAGGTGCAGTCCGCCCAATGATGTGAATGACACCCTGACCCCAATGTCTCAGGCCTAAAAATGCAAGAAGAGATCCTTACCTCAGTAATGTAATGGCGTAAAAATAATGTCTAAAATTGAACTTGTACTAAAAATGCTGTAAAAATTACATGTGTGGAGTAGTTAACTAACTTAACTTATTAAATGCACTTTTAAACTACCCATTTCTTTGAATGCATTCAATTCAATACTGATATTAATATCTTGATAAAAGAGTAGAATTAGCATGTTTGGTAAATAATTCATCATATTATTTGGAAGTAACCAGGTTGGTTGGAAATTGCAATGATGCATGATAGTTCATCAACTATGAAGTATATGTCTAATGACCACTAAGAGTACTCATTTAAAGTAATGAGCTCTAAAAAGGGGGGATCAGCAGTAGTTGACCGTATTCGAAATAGAATGGTATTGATTTGAAAGCTTGTAATGTACTGTAGTAAGCTTTCGTAAGCATTACATCAAGACTATATGTTTGTTTATTATGTAATTTTGTAATTTACTTTAATACTTGGAGCCAGAACAATTACCGATTTCAATTGACGGAATAAGTAAAAAACTGATTAATTCTCTGCATGCTATACATAAAGTCACACGTGACGTGACCACGATGTTCTAGTACTTTTCAAGTAAATAAAATTGTCTTTCATGTTTCTGAAATATCGTTGCATGTGCATATTTAACAGATAACTTTTTTTTAAATATAGCTTCAAGCAAAAACTACCAATGCCAATTTGAAATAGTTTTGGAGAGTATTTTTTTTCAGATTATATTTATAATTTAAAACATCAAAATGGAAATAAGCTGACATCTTCTCTATGTTTTGCATGTAGGCAGCTATTACTTGAATCTCTCTTGTTATCATCATCAATCACTAGTAGTAATTTAGCATTGCACTTCAGTTTCAGTTCCTTGAAAATAAACAAATATCACTTCGACATGTCATGTCATGTCAATCCATTTTCAAAACAGCTTACAGCGGCAAAGCAGTAGTAGTAATTTTAGCATGGGAGTGGGAGGGTGGATCAGAAGATCAACTTTCCCTTGCGCTCAGTTCTGTTGTTCGTAAAGCACCTTGGCTCCTACATCCCCCTTCCATATCCAACCCATTCCGTGGTAACATTTTTTTTGAAGGTAATAAAAATACAAACTTTGTTTTTATTTTTATTTAACTTTTTGGACTTTTTTTATCGTTTGAATTGAATTGTTGAGGCTTGGAGGTTGGAAGTGGAAGACTGAGCCCTATTCCTTTCTGGAAACCTACAAAACGTTAAAATGGATGACGACCCTTCACCGCCTGAGGATGAATCTCAAGCCCCAACAGGAGGTCAAAGCCAAGGTCAAGGTCAAAGCCAAGGTACCGGTCGCGGGACTATGGGTATGAATATGAATATGCCCATGGGTCAGGATGCCAGGACCATGGCGGCTCTCAAGTCAATCCCCGTCATCTTGCGAATATGCTGTGTGGTAATAAAGAAGATGTATTTTTTTTAAATGTTCTTTGCATGCCTCCAATTAATTTAATTTAGTCTCCAAATGTTAATTGCTTTGTATGTTTGTTTTGTGTGCAGATACTCGGATTTCTTGCTCTCGTCTTACCCTGCATCGCGTGGGGGAATGCAGAGCTATTTACTTTAACAGAGCGACGGGTGTTGGTGTGTCCTTACAACGAAAATGGCGACTTTGTCCCAAGTAAGGAGAACTGTACAGTGCATAACCTCACTCGAGCTGAGAACTGCGTAAACCGGAACAATCGTTATAAAGCGGCTGGCAAACCACCAAAAGAGTGCCCAACCAGATGGCTGGTTATTCCTCCAGTGTATATGGTGGCGCTTGGGTGGTTGCTAGTTTGTGTACTCTTCGTAATGGTTTGCCTGGGCCTTCTTAAAAACAATGCTTTCATTCTATTGGTAAGTTATTATATTTCCAAGTTATTTTATAGTTAAGCTACAATATTTAATTTATTGTGTTTTCATTTCAATTTTTTAAAAGGATGTGGTCGGCAATGCAGTTGCTGGGACTTTACTGTTTGTAGGGGGTCTAATTCTTTTGGGCTTCTTTATTCATGTGCTGGTTACGGCTACTTGCTCTGAGGAAAACGGCGCAGATGAATATGATCGCAATAATCAGGAATCCCGCGAATTAGATTTCTGGAGAAGATTTGGTCCAGGTGCGCCCCCAGATCCGCCCACGTCACCTGCACCTCATTCCAACGCAACTCGAAGCGATGCTGGAAAAGATACTAGTATGCCAGAAGGGGGGTCCATGGGGCGTGCTCAGAAGACGCAAGCAACATTAGAATTTATAAAGAACGATTGCCCTTTGTTGGAATACCAATTGTATCACAAGTGGCACGTTTTTGGCGGAGGGGTAAGCACATATAAGTAATATCGTTTCAAATGATAATTCCAAACGTTTGCATTCATAGACTAATAAATAGAAAAGACAACACATGTCCATGTAATATTGGGGAAAAGTGACTAGAGTAAAAAATAGACAAATTCGTTGTTGGAAGGAACGGCTATTTCGGAGACAACGATAAGCCCATTTTTGTATTTGATTCTTTTCAGAATTCACGAGAAGAATGTTTTTATTTTGACAATTTTTTTAAATGCACCGGGTTATTGTTATTTTTAGCGTTCATGCACGTTGGAGACGTCAAAAAAGGCTACATAGAAACAGCGGTTCCTTTTCAACAAGGGAACAAAATTGGTCAAATTTTGCCTGCTTCTCAATTCTATTCCTTATTCTTCTATGTTTGCATTAGTCCAATTAAATATAATTCTCAATTTTTTCTTCCAGATTGTCGCCGTTGCTACCGGAGTCTTAGTATTTCTGATTATCGTGTTTTCGAGAAAAGGTGCAGTCCGCCCAATGATGTGAATGACCCCAATGTCTCAGGCCTAAAAATGCAAGGAGAGTCACAACCTCAGTAATGTAATGATGTTTAAAATTGATCTTGTGCAAAAAAAACTGTAAAAATTACATATTTATTTTGTAAATATTTAACTTTAAAATCTCCAAAATTGTTAAAAAGTCAAAGAGTAGACCTTGATGATGAAGTTTCTATTTTTAGAAGCTTTCACGACTGAGCAGTAGCTATAAATGTTTAAAGACAAACGCCTATAATAAATCCACTCCCTTAAATGTGGAGTAGATGACTAAACTTACTAAATGTATTTTTTAATCCACCCACTTTTTTGAATCATCTTGATAAAAACGTAGAATTAGTATATTTGGTAAAACCTAGGTTGGTTTGCAAATTGCAATGATGCATGATGGTCCATCAGGAATGTCACAGGAATAGCTTTGTGGTTTCTCCTGGTTTAAAATTAATTCAAGTCATTTCTCGCAGTAAGTTTACTTATGTATATGTACTATTGTTTTTCCTTTGCATCATATTCCTCGTTCATTATGTATCTTCTTCTTTTTTCATTTCATTTATATTAAGTAATTAACCTTACACTAACAATGTCAAAAGGATGGGCTTTGTTCCAACAACTTTAGCAAACTAAACAGGCACTTTAAAAATTATTTTTCTAAACCTAATATTTTTTTAATTCATTAATTGAATTTTTAACCCTTTTAAAGTGATAACACAAACAAACTATGAGGAAAATTAATTTACCAATAATAAATTGTTTTTGTTCTTCTTTTCAGCTTTTCACTTATCATTTCCCTTTTTTTTCACTTGCCAAGTGCACCTCTGTAACATGGCTTATAAATTTATTTTCGGAATCCTTCCAAACGAAAGGCCAACTTGCGCTAGCTTTCTAAAAACAAATGTAAATCTTTTATCCCGATTTCTCTGGTTGCCAAATAGAGTACTCTGGTTAGATGAAGATAAGCATAGTTATAATCATTATAGCTTAGAGAAATGGCACTTTAAGCCCATGAAATATCTTGTACTTGTTATCCTCGGGAGTGCCATGGCTTCTCAGGTCTACGGTTTGTACGAAGCATTCCAAGATCAGGAGGGCATACCAAGAGGTACACTAACAATGTACCTCATTTCTGATGTTTGTCAAATCGGAGTCTTTTTGTTAACATGGAAGCTATTCTTCGTGAGGTCATTTTCAACCATAGTAGATGCAGAGAACCAAGTTTCTATCGTCAGGTTACTCAACGCATTGGGGAAATTTGAGACAGGAAGTTACTGTCTTGGAGTAAAGTGGAAATTTAAGGTATGCTCTGCCACAGGATTCCTAATTTTCTTAAATTTTGCAATGGGATATTCCTCGCCACACCAAAGGGCAGCAGCAGGCGAGTTTACCACAATGCTTCTTGGAAACACTGAGAAGTTACTGGACCTATCTTGGAGGAATCTATTTTATCACCTTGTATATTTCTGGACGTATTGGGGGCAAAGGGCTTCAAGTTTTACGGACTATTTCGTTTTTGTTGTCGCCATCACAGTTTATGGGGTGGGCAGGCATTTCGTAAAGATTTTCAGGGAAACTACATCCATTACTGAGGTAAGGATCCAGAACCCAGACATACGAACCTAATATTAGGACACCATTACCAAATCATATTTCTTATAATCATAGCTTTTCGACAACTTGGAAACTTTGAAAAGGTTAAATAGTGAGATGAACCATGCAACTGGAAACATTTACTGTTTGCTTTTCATTTCCACATTATCCTACTACGCCGTCATTCCAGCTGTGCTGAGTTACCAAACCAATTTGCTGACCTACTGGTACAAGCTTATTTATGTAGGATTGCGTGCAGGAACTTGGATTTATACTAGTGAGTATTACACACTTATCCAGGTGGAGTTGAGACGATGGATAAGCCAAAAGAAAATGGAGAAGGGGTTGAGTGCAGAGGACATTGGAAGGTTGAATTTGGTTCAGGGGGAAATTGAGAATGATCCTGTGGGCATATCCTGTCGATATTTCACAGTCAATTACAGGTTGCTTGGGTCGGTATGTTTATAGAAAAATTTAGATTATTTTCTGGATGTCAAAAAAATCGAATTTAATTTTATATTTATACATCATGTATACTACATGCATTGCAGTTAATCGGACTTTTAATCACCTATGGAATTATTTGTGTTCAAATTCAAGCCGGATAACCTATAGTTTATAAAAATAAAAGTAGCCCATCAAAAATACAGGAGGTTTGAAGGTCATGCTCGTAAGTTTTTTTCCCCGATTTTCCAGTCTCATCAAAGAAAGTTTAAAATGGGTTATGATACATATTGATTTGTAGCCATTTATATATGTACACTTTTTATGCATTCCTACCTAAAGTTTTCATAACTTAAAAAATGATTCCGGATGCAAACTGCAAAAAATATCACATTTACTCACGATCACAGAACAGACCAATATAACATTGGTGATACTTCCAGTGCAATTTGGGACTGAGACTTTATAATTTGAACAAAATTGATGATTGGCAAAAAATACGATTTCTCCGAGGCATCTTGGATGTGAAATATTATGAAACTGGAGACTACATAGCAAATTGTTACTTTTAGAACCTAAATGCAAAATTGCAAAAAAAAGGATTACATACAAAGGGTTGACAGTTTTATGTCAGTGTTTGGAACTTAAGAAAAAACTTGTTTTTTAATATATTTTCCTTTTTTTTGGATATATGCGTGTCTATCATTCTTTGCAAGTAAACTTTGCAATACATTTTGTATATTCCCAAGCCAGTATAAATAGTCGAGCCAAAGTTATCATTTGCATCAATTGCACACATCCTTTCCTCAAAACAACAATTGAATCTTCATCTTTCTTGTGAGTTTTCACAACAAATTCAAAATCAACATGTCTAAGTTGGTAAGTTCACGTGGATAATTTTACGGAAATATTTAAAGCAAAAATTGTTAAAAAAATACATTTTTTAATCTTTTTAAAATCTTTATCTTGTAGTTCGCTGTCCTTCTCCTCGTCGCCATGGTTGTTGCCGTTGCTATGGCTGGACCATCTCCCATTCCCGAAGCTAGGGCTCTCCCAATCGCTCAACCAAACCCACAGTACTTCTATAGTGGATACTACTACGGTTAAGTACAATTGACGTTTTACTGGATTCAACGGCTGCAGTATTTGTAGCACCCTCTCCCATCATTATCAAAAAAAAGTCTGATGTTTTTGAAACTATGTTGTTTACCATCCTAACAACGTGATACATTTTATCAATAAAATAAACCTTTTCAAGCATCAAAACACTTTTTGTAATTAATTTTTCGTTTCTTTTCATCCATGAAATTGCATTTGATGTATGACTTTTAAAAATATTTAAAGTTGATGGCATCGCATTTTTGTTTATGATTAGGGATTATTTTGTAAATTGAACGCAAACAACAAGTGATCTTCCTTGAGTCTTGGATGCCGGTTTCACGAAAATGTTGGAAGACACAGAATTTCACTAATTAGTCCATAAGTTATTATCCACAAGCTCGATTTACAACCATAAATGTTATTGCGTGATATGTAAATAGATTGGAGAAACACTTATCTCACCAAATTTGCTGCTGTATTAATATTTCTCTATAGAATTTTTGGTCTGTAGAATATATATGGCTTTTTCTGTGCATACAAAAATACTTAGGTTATAGACTTTAGGACCTAAGATAATTAATAATTGATTGTAAATTAGAAGTTATTAGTAAGTTGAAGAGGTTGAGATGGCTTATCAATTTGCAACTGATAAAAAATCAGTGGTCACTGGCCTGTTTACTCTTGAGTGTTCCACATAATCACATTACACTACACTTCGGGCGCGTGTATCTTGATCTATCTCTATACTTGATCAAAAAGAGTGTGAGTTTAAAAAATAGTTTTTTTATAAATCTGCAAGATGATGAAAATGTTTCATACTGGAAGGAACAACTAAAAACTCATGATTTTATGATGAAGGGATTCGCAGCAATAAACTTAATAGTTTATGTTCGTTTTTTTTTCGTTTGGAATCGTAAAATTTTCTCAGCAGGAGCTTATTATGTAAGAGCAAGGCAAGCAAAAAATATATTGGCTTTGTCATATCCACCGTCGGCTTTTATTTTTTGTTAGTGCACCAGTATAACTAGAAGGAAGAAAAACCATGGTGATGACCATTAGAGAGGCTAACAAAGTTACAAATAAGGTTCAGGGACGGCCACTAGAAAATGCTTTAAATGCATTTTTCAATCCACATGGAATTTTTAAATTATAAAATGAAAGATAACTTGTATAGATTTTAATCAAATGGGATGGGGTAAGACGATAAAATGTTTGTAGTAAGTATGTATATCACAAGCTAATTCGGTATCATAGTTAATTACGGGGCTGAAAGCAAAGCTCAGACGAGTATTGACTTTAACGTGTTTGTCTGTCTGTCCGTAGACACGATAACTCACTATCATTCAAATTTAGCATGGTCAAGGGCAAGAACCCTATTGATTTTCAGCCCCTTAGGTCAACCCCAAGGTCAAAGTCGAAAGAAGATGCATTTGAATAGCGCAATCGAAAACTCTCGTTAAGTGGATCACAACACATGTGTCACTTAAGGTCACGGTGACCTCATAGGGTCAGAAATTGGGGTCAAATGTTACATATGGCATGTTACATAACATTCGTAAGAATTTTTCGTTGACAATAACAATGATCATCATCAATATCATGTGTCGCATTAATTAATATTAAATTTGCAATTGCTAATCATTAAGTTTTATATTAGTAAAGCATTTCATTTTACAAAATCGTTATCTCGACAATTGCCTGTAAAATGCAGTACATTTAAAACATTTACTTGTGGCCGTCCCTGAACCTTATTTGTAACTTTGTTAGCCTCTCTAATGGTCATCACCATGGTTTTTCTTCCTTCTAGTTTTATTTTTAGCATTTTTTGTAATATATAACATTTTTTCATGTTTCCATAGATTCACATTCCTTACATTCAGGTGTCATCCACCTTATAGATTCAGTTTTTTCAATACGCCAACTCATCCGAAAATACAACTATGAGCTATTTAACAGTTTGAGAGTATTTTATCTTTAATGCCTAAATTGTATAACTAAATTCACGTGCATATCCAGTTCTAAAATGTCATTATTTCACCATTTAATACACCAGGAGCAGAATTTTCCTAATCTTGGATATACTAATCCTCTATCTCTACCCTTCATATGTCTTTAGATTGCGAATATGATCTTTAATTGCTTAATAGGATGCACTGGATATGAACACTTATGGGCAGCTTAACATTTCATGATTAATTTCCCTTAATCAGTAGGGATTGAACTTTATACTAATTTATAATATTAATGGATAGATTTGCGAGCCCTAATTTTACAAACTTTTTGTTTTTCAATGGTACGTATCATTGTATTAATAAGAAGTTCTTATGGAAAAACATAATGCAACCGTATTAAATTGTATTATTAATGCATCAATGTCGCCTTCGATGGCGATTTTAAGGTTGCAATCGGTGGATACTTGGTCAAAAAATTTAGTAGACTATGCCCCTACTGGTACAAAGGGTTAGAGAAAAAAACTATTGCAGATTCTGAAGGCCAGTGATAGTTTTTAAAGTGTTTCTCCACGAATCCATGATGCTTGGCACATAAGAATACCGATATTTTTTGTTTCAAGTCAAAACTCCTATCTGTTCAAGAGATATGCCTCTCGATACGTTTTTGGGGTGCCTGTGAATACATGATGATGGTTTGAAGGAGCTACCTTTTTAGGTACCCTTCAAGTATCTGCTCCCTTGTTGCCAAGGTTCAGGTCATCACAAAAACTAGGTTTGTAGAGTTCCGATTTTTATATTTCTTTCTGTTATTTTTTTTGAATGAGTCTTCATGTTTGAAGA
>JAQFZH010004035.1:0-12674 GCA_034695485.1 Entomobrya nivalis | reverse complement strand
GCTCTGGTTGAGTAGATTACTACTCATGTGTCACTTGGGGTCACGTTGACCTTGATGGGTCAGAAATCGGGGTCAAAAGTCGCAATGTCAAACACATGTCATGTGACATCATTCGAAAGCATTTTTCATTGGCAACAACAATGTTAATCATTATCATGTATCGAATAGTTTCAGCTCCGTCGTTATGATCGCTATTACAGCGGGTTTATTTTGTTAGAAATTTTACTTATATGCATCATAATTTACATTTTCCCATTTACTATATGTATATGGTGTATGTATATCATGTTAAAGGAAGTATTCAATAAAATCAACATTTCTGCAATTCAATTGAACATTTTACTTACAGGAATGAATTCCTCAACACGTCCACCAGGGAATACTCCATAAAGCCTGGGTCCAAGTTTGCGTTCAGAGAGTAGCGTAAAAATAACGGATTCGGTAATCAATGATTCCAATGCTCCTTCTCCGTGTACCTGAAAGAAAGTCATATATGCGCATACATTTAGTACAAATATTGCATTTTTCTTCCCGTCATCGTTCTGTCGACTGCGCTTATTAGGAAACCTTTTTAGCAAGTGAAAGTATTCTTTGTAGTTGTAACTCGGAATATGAATGAAAACTTACCTGTCCATAAAACCTGAGAAGAACCTGGGCTGGCTCGTTGTGCTGTGGAGTCAAGGACAGCGGTAGTGAGCAATGGTACAACCAATTACTCAAGCCCCCGCTGAAAAGTGCAAAATAAATAGCGAATAAATATACCATAAAACAAACGGATTCAAAAAACACAAATCAGCCATTAGTTAGATATGCAGTCATGTATGTATGTATGCCACCTTTATTATTATGATTATAATACGTTAACACCGATTTGTAGGGATTTCTTTAATTTTCGTGACTGTTCGTGTTGGGTACGTGGCCATCTTAACTTTTCATTTTTATCATTATATTATGATATATATGCATGAATTTTTGGTTCACGGGTATTTGAACTAATATTAAGTTAAATTGAACGTTGGCTGTTTACCATGACATTATCAAATCAGGATTAAATATTCTTTTTTACTCAAACTTTGTGGTGTCAATCAACCAAAAAATCGATTAAGACATTCTTAGACTCTCTACGTCTACCCGTGAAAATGTATCATGATTATTTGTGATATGCGACAATCAGATATTCTGTTATTTTAACCATATATACGTAATGATACAATCAATTTCATCAAAAATGACTGTTGGCGTGGATAAATTCATTTATTATGTCCTCGTATTCGCAAACCAAACATATGCTGACTTTATATGTACATTGCCCTATGAAATGTAACCTTGTTTTGACATTTGTTTTATATTACAGAAATAGAAGCTCAGCTAAACAAACTCCGGGATAAAGAGCTATGTTACATTTATATTTAAGTAACAATAAAACGAATATATGGACAAGCACAGAAGGCTTAATTCGGTGTCGACAAAGTTTGTGAACACGCACATGCAAATATAATGTTGTATTCATGCATGGTAACAAAGTGTAGAATTTATTGAAAACATAATTTATAAAGCTAACAATTTCGTTACAGAAAAAATTCAGAAATCATTTGTTGTACTTTCGAGAAAGATCAAAGTAGGGACAGAAAACATTATGGAGTTTGAAAGTAGCCAAACTTTCTTTGTGAGAGAGATAAAAAGACAAAAAATAGACAAAAATGACAGCTAACGAGAACTGGCTTTTCCAAACCGAATATTCATCCTCACGGAGATTAACCGTGCATGTGAGCATGACATTTTACTGGGTTCTTGTCAAACATCAACAAATCAGATATGCAATGACATAAAGAAATGGCACATACTGCATAAATGAATGAATCTCAATAGCAAAATTCATCTACCAAATAAGCCTGTTATACGTCAAATATGCGGAGAAAGAAATAATTTTCACTGGTTTCACATAGAACATTTTGTATAAATCATTAGATGTGCTATGGTATGCATTTGTACACATATTATGCAAAATGGGCAACCAGCCCAGCCAATCTTCAACAGTGTTTGAGCTTCTACGGGAAACATTTATGAGCTTTCACCTTTCCGCATACCTTTATTTCTAGAATAGATAAGTACATTACGCTGCTACAACAATAGTTTTTTCTGGATTCAGCAAAATCATCTAATAAGGAATTTACATCTATTTTACATGAAACTCTTTATGTATGAATATTTGTGGACTAGGTTCTCATGCATAATAGAATTGGTTGTGTGAAATGAAAGATCATCATAATCTTGCATGGTCGAATCAAATCTTTGCTTGCCGAAAATACATGAATGGTTTCTTTTTCACTGCAAATGTAAAAACCCACATAACATTATGTAAGGAACTTTTATCTAATGCTTCAAACCTTTTCTGTGGGTCTATTTTTCTGTATTCATGGAGAATGGAGGCTCTAGTCTAGGTGGGGAAAATCGATCCACATGCATGCATGATACGTTTGCTTCTTTGTGTTGATGGTGGTGCTGATGATGCAAAATGCATGCAGGAAAAAGAAAGTACCTTTTTGAAAGCACAGCAAGTGAGCAGAGTATAAAGCTACTTTTGTATGTGATGTCATGGCAGGACGAACAAAGTTACAAGGGCAAAGAAGTCATAACAATATGTACATATATTTGCAACAGCAAAAGTACTTTTACTATACATATCCTGATCATCAGTTTTTTCTCTTTTAAGCTCAATCAGTGTAGCTACAGGAACCCGGAATTTGCAAGGTTTGTGTGTTGATCTAGTACTTTTATCTTTACGTTCCATGTCATTACATCGAGCTTTGCAAGTTAATATCCTCCAACACACACGTGCCACTTTATCAAGAGATGTATTTATAGTTAAAATTCAATCTTTTGTACTTTTAACAGAGAACTCATTGCCACTTAATGTTGTAACTTTGCGACCATAAATTTTAATGCCTTTATAACAATGACAGCAATAATATTCATGAATACTAAACTCATTATAGTCTACTCCAAACTACGATTGACACACAAAAAAATCAAAGTCAGCTTTTATGTAGGAGACAGGAATTTATAGATGTAGTATCTTTACAGCATACGTACTAATACCACCAACTTCACTGAATTCATACATTTGACTCAAATTAGGGATTTGATGTAAAAGTTATTTTTGAGAAAAGTACAAATCCAACTTTTGCAATGTCAATGACAAGTGAATTCCTTTCCAACTTTGTTATCTAAAAGTTTAAACTTTGTCCATGAAAGTTCAAACCAATAACATGTTTGTTTAGAAAAAATACGGAGAGAATACGTCATCAAAGAAAAGTAAAATGATAGATTTGTCATGAAAACTGCAGCTGAGTAAAAGCAAGTGCAATACATACAGCTATAGCTGACCACCTAATCAAAGCTACCTCAAACTTTAGAATTTTCTGTGATGTCGGAAAAGATAAAATAGGGAGACACATCGTCACAGTACATTTGAGTACTCCACACGTGGTCAATAATTTTTTTGCAATAAATTTCGTTTACTTCTATCGTCGTATCAAATTCGCGTTCCATGTATTGCATTTGCCACCATTGAAACACGGAAGGCGACTATCCAGACAAATTTAAACGTATTACATAAGAAACCTTTAATTATCTATCAAATTCTATTTTAATTTGCATCAAATCTATATAATTAGCTAGGTTTTACACTTGTGCATGCATGTGCATTTGAATGTTTCAAAAAATTACATACTGTAATGGTCTATGTAATCGATCTCCTAATTTAAAGATTGCATGCAACGAAAAAAAGGTAAAAATACTAATAAATATGCCGAGTGAGTGGGAGCCGATATATATGAGTGGTAGCCGATTGTGACCAGACGACGATAAGCCAAAAGCCTTATATTTTCAGCAACCTTTCATTCACATGGATTTTTTATTGATTTCCTAAGCCATGCATTTCGCTTGGAAAACTGGTCTGTAGTTATAAAGATTTTATACATATCTCGCCAACACTTTGACACTTATGCGCAATTATGAAGTCCATCACTATGTGACAATCATAAATTTACAGACATCACAAAGATGTATTAAAGAAACGTTATCTTTTTTATTTGGCTAAGAATCATATTTTCCTCCTATTAGACATAATAACTACCTGCCTACATGATATATATTTTAATCAAATTGAGATGTTGTTAATAACTCTGCTTAGACCTATGTTAAAGCTTATATTACTAAAGGAGGGTTTATGATACTACTAACAGTGGATAATAACCCTAATGTCAGTGCGCCAAAGGTGAAATTAAGGATTTGTTGTAGATACTGAATGGTAGTCAAAATATCGAACATTTTTTTGAGTTAGCATTGCTGCAGACTATTAATAGACAGTTATAAAATAGTCAGACATTTTAGTCAAATTCACTAAAATGGCAGGGTGCATCATCATATGCTATGATATTATGATAAATAATCATAAATGAAATAAGTGGGATTGTTTGATAGCATTAGTTTTTCCTCGTCTTGATATGCATGACCTGGTGTCATTACGCGAAGGAAAAATTGCAATTTGTAATCGTGTGATAACACTATTTTGTGCGATTGAGGTGGTGACATATCAAATGTTATTACTTTTTATCATTTTCGAATTTAATGTAGGAAAATGACATACTTTAAGCGCCTTCAATTTATTTCTCTAATTGATGAAATTGATATTGGTATTTTATCAACAAAATACCTGGCAAATACTCCCTGATAATGCAGACCTTTAATTAAATATTGTAATATAAATACATACTATTTCAGTGTTTAATGCGTTTTTTATTGATCGAAATCAAGAATGCAAATAGTATGCAGTTCTGCATTAAAAATTTGGTCAACGAATCCTTTTTGCATCGTTTATCATTTAAATTAAGCCAAACTGTCAGTTCCCGTGAAAACTTGCTTGATATAATTGCAATTAGAGCGAGATGCATGTATTTGTGCAACAATCTATTTTATTTTATTTTACACGTTTTTTAGAAGGTGGATTTATTTGGAGTTTATTTGGAATACTATTGCATTTCTTTGTAGTTTTTTTATAACTCTATAATTATTATATATGAATTGAATAAAACAATTTTTTCTAAAACGTGTATATTCTTGTGACGCAAATGTGTATATATATACATTATATTGGCCATCTGTCTCCTTGACTCCTGAGCGAGCAAGATAAAAGGTCATACTCAATTATAGTTTCGTATGTTCATACATTTATGACACATGGATTTTTAGGTGGTATGTCTGAAAATTATGAATTCGATTTGGACTATAAAAATTGAGATCATGCTCTAAAATCTGCACGCAACAAGTCAGATGTAAGTGCCAAATTTACAACTTTTCCTTTCGTCGTCCTACGGTGTTGACTACAGACGCTGGTTTTAATGATTCCACTTTAAATTGTAAAATCACAATTTTAAGAATACTTGATGCACGAACTTTACATATTGAAGCCATAAAAATAAATTGCATACCTGTATTTTTTGGAACCCATACAAGTTTCTTGTGTGAGAAAATGACACGAATTTGTTGGAATGACGTTAAATACAAGGATGCATAACATGATGCAAGTGTCGACACCACCTGTCGTAATTATTATCATTAAGCATCTCTCTAATTACTATCCACCGAAAATATTCAAAGATAGTCAAGTATACATGAATCTAGAAGAGTTGACTCCACAAACAATCAGTCAGAAAAATTTCTGAGACATGAATTCGGCATTAGGGTCTCTCGTCACAATATACAAAAAATAATGTCTGATATTCCAATATTAAATATATCAACTTAATATTGAATCTAAAGCTCATCATTTTGCTTTTAGAAAATAGAAGTTAGGTCGTTTTAAATTGGCATAAATAGAATACATAGGTATTTTCAATTAGTATCACATTGCCCATGGTACGTTTTTCGTTTATTTTGCTACTTTCTTTTGGCCTTCGCCTTGAAATTAAATTCGAATATTTACATATAGATCCTTACCGTAAAAAGAGTTTGTTTTAGAAACTATTTAGTATTTGTTTTAATGGGAGGTTGTAAGTAACGTAAGTAACTGATAAAAATATTTGCGGATTAAAATTTGCATAAGTATTTTATCCACTGAATATGTATTACATTTCATGGTTTAGAATAACTAATTTTTATACTAACTAGTTTCATATATGATATTTTATTGCCAAAAAGCTGTCGTATAATATTTAGTCCTCTCCAGCTTCCCACGAAGCTTACAAATCAATAAAAATCAATACATTCGATACTGAAAACTCTAAATTTAATTATTTTCTACAAATGCGCAAATTTTTTTTTATACATGTTTCAATATTAGACATAGTGCCTCTATGGTTATATATTCAGGCACATGTTAAATCACGGATATACAAATACATAAATACATTTGTAATAATTAAAGGAAGTGTCAATTTAACGAAAAGTAGGCTGTTTTTCTGCACATATTGGCCAACATTTCCAGTTATTTTAACGGCTGTGAACCAAACCTGATGTATATTGGCTCTGGCGTGGAACGACCATTTGTAATCATATTATGCTTTTTATGATATTGATTCAGGAAACGAATGCCCATGTGCAGAAGCATCATAAATTTTGAAATTAATAAATCGGCAGGAATTGCAAGTCTATTATAGTACTAAAAATGTTTCACGTACACAAAATTGTAAGTTGGGTGTACTTGTAAATCTTAAACTCTAACGATTTTAAGGTATTTTATATTATTTTGAAAAGATGATTTTGCTGACGAAAAGTACAATTTGGACATTGCTACGTTACATCTGAAGTTCTCAACCTCTGAGATATCCAGCGTCAAAATAATGTCATTATGTAAATTTTTAACTCGACTTCATGTGATATTCTCTTATCAAGTTATTGTTTTCGCATTTCATGTGAGGGTTAAATGTGGTATTGCAGCGTTGTCGCCAACCGATGCGACAGAGTAAATATTGAAACATTGAAAGTATGTACCTAAATTGCATCAACTGAAACTACGCACACTTATCTTTCCTGGTACAAATGCAAACTCCGAATGTATTTAAGTAAATATTTTGTAAAAAAATCTCAAAATGCAAATATTTCTTTATTGGACAAGTCAAGGAAAAACAAGAAAAAATTATCAAATATGGATGCACTCACACTACAGACCCCCGCATCAACATCAATCAGTTATCAGTTTCCAAAGATAACGTGACGACGAATGAGATAATACGAGATAAATGGACATGATGTGATGACACGTAGCGCATAAATTATTTTACCATGGCAAAAGTAAAAGAGCACGTGAAATGATGTGTGGAATCTAATCAGAACCAGCAATCAGCACCTGTACTGCATTGATCATTGTATAACCTAACATGTCTTAATTTAACCTAAATTCCAAAGGATAAATTCATCATGTAGTCAAAATAATCTCACTGTTCAGTGACATCCATCATATCATAAGACAAAACTTGGAGTACAACAATTAAATATACATTTATGGAAAAGCCCCACATCAAACTTAATCTTTATTCACATATCTGACTGACTTGCGTTAGTAAGGTGGAAATAATAGCAAACAATGAGTTGTGAGTATAGAAAGCATAACAAATAATAAATAAAAATTTAGCAGCTTGTTTGGCAACAACTTACATTGATTTTTATGACTTCTCAGAATTTAAAATGAAATATGAGGAGGCATTTATTAAAGTTTTGCTCATCACTAATGATGGCCGTCATTAATTTTTCTCTGACACAAGAGGCTAATGAATATGAACACACTTGTGTTCATGAGAATGGGATTTACAAACGATATCTTTGTAACCAAGTGAAAAAAGTGATTTGTGGATTTCGATGAATCAGGAAGGAAAGCGGCTGGCATTAATGTTCTTTCCTGCTAGCTTAATATTTTCTTTACAAACTTAAATGATTTGGCAAGAAATCATCCCACATTACGCTGTGGCAGATAATGTCGTAATATTATTTAGACAGGCAAACAAGCTCATGAAGAGTTATGTTTGATGCTAACTGATTATTTTATGAAGTACTTGAACCGCGCTGCGGTGGAAATAATTATCGTCGAAGTATTTAGCAGCTACTAGTATTTAAAACCAGAGGATAATTACATACCAATGTACGTACATATTATGCTTATCTATATCCAACCAAAACTCAAACAAGGGGCTGACAGTATGGACATTTTGAATCAACTGGGATCGACATACCACCCGCGCATCATGAGCACGTTCCCAACATATTCCTTTTTCATGCCGAAGAATAATAAAACCACAAAGAGCACATTCATCCTTGAAAATCTGCACTGAAGAAAATTTTGTGATTATCATAAGTGCTTATTTTTGCTAATAGCAAATAGCAAAAATTCTTGTAATTCCTTTTCACTGTTTATCATTCAAATAAGCATTTCCTGTAACCGTAACTCAGTAACTCGGGCTATTAATAGTTTGGAAATAACTGTAAGTACTAATCATGATGTATTGATGGTAAGTTACATAGCCCTGCAAATAGTTTTCTTTCATTGTAAACGAATCTCAATAAAATGAATATCGTTAAACGATATACATTTTACACTATCCTATATTCAAAGTATGTGCTTTATATAAAAACGCTTGAATGAAAATTATATCATCTAAAACCAAATAAGCACTTAAATATCACGATCGATTGTATGATTTAACAGATATAGTGGATGAAATCCCTCTAGACTGTCTAGATAGACTTATGCTGATTACAAAATTAGATTGGGTGCATACGATAGAAGCTTATCGTAACACAGTTATGTATACATGGATATTAAGTATATTTTCACCTGACTATGAAAGATTAAGCCAAAATAACTGGAAGGCATGACCAGTGGTCACACAGTACTACTACTGGTACTTTGTCTTGTTTTCCTGATACATATATTTAATATAAAAGCTGCAAATCATAATGGAAACTTCCAAAGTTAAGTGTACACTTGTATAACATACACATTAGCATACCTGACTATTGCTTTAGTAAAACAAAGAGTAGCAAGTGAAGAGTTGGCTTACAGGCACGAATATGAAAATATCAATAAATTACAGCAACCGGTAATATTCTTGGTATGAGTTTTTTCGAATCCCTTTTTTCATGTGACAACTATCCCAAATATAAAGTATTTTGTAATTCATAGAAATAGAAAAAAAGTAAGCTTACCTGACTCTCTTAATAACCAAGTCTTTTGAATCAATCTGCTTCCAAGCTCCATGCAGGTAGTCCCTACAAATTCCAAACGCCTTCTCGCGAATGTCAGAGTTAAGTCCAGTACAGTCCATGTTCGTGGTCAAGAATTGAGTCCACTGTCGATGTGGATGACCTAGACCAATATTATTTCCAGAAACCAAAGGATTGATGTGTGTTACACCAGTGTCATCTGCCACATGCCCTTTGCCAACGCTATTATTATTGTCAATGGCAGAAATCTCTGTGCCAATAACAAATGGTTCTACTTCACTGGTGCTATGCGATCTGGAAGAAGATGATGTTGGAGATGCTTCAGAGGATTCTGGGGACGTTGGAGAAGAAAAAGAAGATGTGGTGTGAGTTCGAACAGCCCCAGATCGAGCAATTGTAGTTGCTGCTTGAGATTTTGCTTGGAATCTTTGATGACGACCACTACCACCAACACTACTTGTGGTGCTATGATGATGAGTTGGTGGACTAACAGAATTATTGTAAAACTGATTGTTGTGCTGCGACAGAGCTGTGCTGGGATGATGATGTTGCTTGTGCGACTGCTGATGAGAGTAATTACTAGCTTGCTCACCATTAATGCTGCCGTTACCGTTAGACGTTACACCGATATTCCCGTTTGCGAGGTGATGATGTGAATGATTATTACCACTACAATGATTGCCGTTGCTGGATTTTCTTGAGGTTAGACCGCTTCCTCCGTTGGCACTCGCACGACTGATGCCTCGTAACAGCTTCAGCTTTTGCCTGGTGGATCTCATCCTCTGGGAAAAGAGTATCATTAGTTTATAAAGAGATATAGATCGACACAAAGACGAAACACATAGCTTCCATTAAGGCACTACGAGTGCCGAGATACATAATATATGGACAATATGCAACACGTACAACTACAACATGCACCCATTTATTTAGTAGTTGTACAATACTACACAAGAGTCGTAAGACGTCGTCCGGTCCAATAATAATAGCTTGAAATGTGTTCATATGCTAAATACTGCCAACTAAATATACTTGCTCCTGTTGTGATTATGCGGTACTTCACTGACAAATAAGCAATATTCAGAATAGTGATACTATTTCAGCTATTTGCCATTACATACTTAACAACCCATTCATATGGCATTTTTTATATGATAGTACATAGTATAAATATACTAGTTTATAACTTTGTGCATTTGCCTAATCGTGAATGGAATGTAGTAAGGTAATAAAATGCAACTTAACTTGATGACACTTTAGTTAAAAAGAACAAACTTTTATAGTTAACGATAAAGCAAACCTCAGATTTGTATGAAAAGTACTTTATTGTAAATATATACGAGTGAACACATAAATATGAATGAAAATCTAAACTATACTTTCTCAGAAATTCATTCACTTTTGTCAAAAGTCATGTTCAATATCATATTTAAAGAGTTTTAAGATTTTTTTTTAAACTGTAGAGGAATTTGAACTAAACAATCATTTTACACACATTATAAGCGCATGCTCTAAATTATTAAAATCTCTGCATATCTACACTTGACTGTACATGTAAACCCGTATCACACTGGGTTTCGACGTAAATACAAATCGTAAACTAGTAAACTTCTCCTGTAACGTTTGAACGTATAATTATGAACCTTTTCACATTCATTAATGAAGTTTATAGTAATTTACCACCCATGCAGAAAACTGTGAAAAGAATCGCCTCAAAAGACGCGCAGTAGTCTGGTGAAATGAAATGAAAGCTTATGTCAAGCAATAGGTAGTATCAATTTTACATGGTGGTTTCATTATGCGTCATTCGTACCGCCGTGGCTGTAATTTGATTATCACCTTTTGAACCACATGGACACGGACAACACTTAACCTTTACATTGATCTATCAAAGCTACATCAAATGGTACGGGTTTATGAGATATAATAGTGCAAAAGTCATTGTATGTATGTTACAAAATTTAACATTTCATTTGGTTTTCTGTCAATTTTGCCCTTAATAAATCTTGCATGATTCGTTTCCAATCAATAAAGCTGGCGTATATGTTTGTACTGTATGATACACATATATGATACACTATTTAGTAATAGAAAAAATCCAAACTTACATTTATTTACGAAGCCCGATTTTTTAAAGGAATGGTTGAGAGCTCTTTAACACGCAGGTAGTCCAGATACACACACAAATTTTAAGGTACAAGATCTGTGAGAAATTTAAGTGTTTGTTATTGGTTATTCAGTTCAGGTAAAGATGACCCAATAAAATTTGACGCGCCACTTTGTTCTGATATGATCACCCTTTTGCACCTCAGTTCACAAAATATTTAAACTTTCAAAATTCAACTCCACGAAAAAGGATTGCACTAATTTTTTTTCATGTAAATTGATAATTCAAATATCCTTTTAATTTTAAGTCACTATGAAAAACAATTAATTCATCGATTAGAAGGTACCAGTGAACTCGAATATGTAGCTATGTCGAAGACACGAAAACATGATACAGTTGATTCCTGGATTTTCGTTAGTCCTGGATGTTGAGTGGCCCCGCTTAACGCGTAACATCTACTTGACTGAAATAAAAAATAAATTATCGGAGGTCAGTTTTTCAAATAAAAAACATTTGTCCGTAGCAAATGGAAATCGTATGATTTTAGTCTGGAAGTTGAAGTCTTATGACTAATGACATCAACATTCGTATTTATTTTATATGCATGCACACATACATGTAATATAAAATGAACTGAAATGAACAAACCAACTAAAAAAGCACAAAATAACCTTGACATAAAACTATTCAAACCGTGGCTTACAGGGTAATGCATTCGAACTGCGCTGAAGTGTTTTTCAGTGGCATGTCTGGATTTTGCGCTAATATTTGCATTAATAAGATAAAATGAATCATACTACAACGTTGTAACTGAGTACCATAAGTGATGCAATGGCAATTACTACGTATATATATGATCAAGATATTTTAAAACACCTTTAGGATATTTTTAAACAGACTTATATTGAGTTTGAGTTGTTTACTTTGACACGGAACATAAAGTATAGTCAAAGTCGTTCGTGGGCTAAATCTGTTGAAAATTATAAGATTTCTAACTAATTCGTTCACACATTTCTTTCATCATTTCAAGCGGGTGGACTGAAAAATAATAATACTAATCCACTAATAGTTACGTCACGTCAAAAATTTAAGTGTGGGTATTAGTATGCATGCTCCATTTACATCAAAAAAAAATTAGGACCCAAAATAACAAGTCGTTGACGACTTATATGTGACAGAGATCATATATAATTCCAAGTAAATTTAGTTTGAGTTTGGGACTACCAGAAGGCTTTTTGAAGTTTTTTTAGTTAGGATTTAGCATAATATTCAAAAACATATTTTTTCTTCGTTTTTCAACGCAACGCTCATGTTTTCATTTTTTTAAACTTTCATACTGTCAATAAAT
>JAQFZH010004034.1:0-12676 GCA_034695485.1 Entomobrya nivalis | reverse complement strand
ATTTGGTGGGTAGGTAGCCCTAGTATAGAAACATACTTCTGCAAAGTTTCAGTTGACCTGACCCAACCCTTTCGTCCGCAGAGGACTTTGAATGTCAAAACTCTGACACGGTCTCTATCTAAACGGTTCAATGGTTTTTAATGAAACTTGGCAGGAATACGTTACTAATAAAGACAAATTATTAACCATATTTTTAAGAAGGAAAAACTTGACCTTGTGTGACCCGGGTCATTTTTTCAAAGTTCAATAAATAAACTTTGCTATATTTTTGCATAAATAAAGTTATTTACGAAAACTATATTATCCTAAAACATTTCAGGTCAACCAGTTGACCCTTTTTTCCGCCAAAGCGATTCAAAGTTCCGATTTTTTAACAACAAAAATCACAGCGGCGTACAAAAAAACATTCCTCGTGAAAACAACTATTTTAATTGGTTTTTAAAACGAATTAGTCGCAAGTTCCCTGCATCCTGTTGTCAGGTTTATTCTTAACATAATAGCATATTTCAGCAACCTTCATATATTTAGGTCATTTATACCATAAAAACGTAACAAATTTCTGTAGCATTCTGATTTTAATTTTAGAATTTTTAGTCTAGAAATGTTGTTTAGAATAGATTGTTTATAGATTTACTTAATTTCATCCGTAATATCTTTGAGAACACCTTTAAGGACTACGTAATCTCTATATTTTTGACAAGAAAAAAATTCGATATTTTTCGGAATCTGCACATAATTAAATAAGAATAGGTTTAATTTTTTTAACGGGATGCATTACCTCTGCAATGCAAAAACCTGGCTATTTTTCTTTGAACAAATATTAACATCACAATACGAGTATTTCAAGGTTTTAGGATTTTGGTTGATGCATGTTTAAAGCTGATTGATCCAAAATATGTAATGAAATTTAATATCGTTGAGTTACTATTGAGTATAAGCTGTTTTTTTCTAGCCAAAACTTCAGCCAATAAATTTAATAAGTATGTCTTGTTGCTACTATGCTTAAATTTTCCAACACAAAGTCAATAAAATGCATAAAGTTTGCATTTTTTTGTAGAATTTGAGGAAATACTGAGCAGAGCTGATAACCAACTTAGAGTCAATATAAATAACTTTTCAAACAGGTAGTTATTATGCATTTACGGGCTTGAAATTTGCCTTCATTAAATATATGCGTTTCTCAGACTTAAAAACGATTGATTTATGATTTTTAGCTGATGTTTAAAAAATAATGTTTGCATACTTTAATTTATAAGTTGATGGCATTATTGAAAATATTTTATATTAAGTGAAAATAATTACTTATTTCTATTACATTTGAAGCTAGAACAGCTTTACATTGAAAAAATAACGTTGCATTTTATGGGAATCGTTTTTTCAACTATTTGGTTTTTCGTTTCTACAAAACACGTCTTAACTAGCTCGATTATACCGTATACTAATTGCGCAAACTTCGTACAATTGCGTTATGCATAAATATATGCAGTTTTCAAATATGTTAATGAAAATACAACTAGATTATGTGACAGGAAGTTGAAGTCATTTTCCATGTAAATGTCTTCATCGTTTGTGGTTACACCTGAATCATGATGGCATATAATGAAAAAAATATAATGATTAAACCACAGCACAGCAAATCGCTAACTTTTCAAATTACTTGCAAAAAAATAAGTGCAAAAGATATAGAATGGAATGTGCAATACAGCGTTTTGTTAGAAAACAAAATACAGAATATGGCAGTTGCTGAAATATCTGCTTGTTTGAATTGTATTAAGGTTTTCTATTTATATATCATTGGCATTGTTAACAAATACCATACTAAAATAAATCATTTTAAAAACTTGAACAAAAAATGTTTTTCGTTAACATTTGTATTTATTGGTTGAATGATTACAATACTTCTTATTAAACAAAATTCACAAAATATTATTCACACAACAAATCTCATAAAGATTATCCCAATAATTGTAAAAACGTTCCTGAAAGAAGTACCAATCACTTGTGATCCCGATACCCCAACCCCTTTTCCAGGTTTACCTGTAGTGCTAGTTACTATAACCGGTATTAAAGCAGGATCTTTTCGCTTAAAAACATTAAATTTTGCATTGTCGTTATTCCTTGAAACATTCCACCATCCATAATGACCTTCGTGTGTCTTAGAATCATCCCATTTCCTCCAAGGATTATCAAACGCTTCTGTCATTATGACATGGAAGTCGTTTGTCTTTAGCCAGCCTTCTGCTGCTTCCCAAAACTCCTCCAGTTTGTCTACATCCTCTTTCACATTTCCCCTCGCTGGAATTCCTGTTTGTCCAATTAGCCTAACTGAAGAATGATCTTTCTGCATTGTTGCGTTAACGGATTCAAATTTTCTGGCAACCTGCTCAAATGCTTGTTTTCCCTGTAAACTAATGTTACCATGTTCCAAACAAACAAAAAAGTTCATCTTGTAATGCACATGCAAAATTAATTCTGAAATGTTTGCTGAATCTTTTAAAATTGTGTCACAATTCAATCTCAACCCAAAATGTGTATCTTCTAATGGTTTTGATGACACGATCATTTCAATGGCTGTATCTATTTTTGTACGGTTGAGTGGTAGATCTTTAAAATCTAAAACGAAACCTTTCACTGTGTAATGTTTGAGACTTTCAGATATTAGTGCAGACTGCCTTGCTAGCTCGACTTCCTTTTTGAAGAGATTATTGTCAATGTGAGGATAAATACCAATAAAGATATTCAGTGGGTTTGTGGCTACTTTGTTGACGAGACCCAAAGCTTCCGCAGCATAGACTTGTGGATAACTTTGATTGTATGTTGATCCAAAATTGTAGGCACTGCCGTCTAAAAGAACAAAAGTAATATTATTTTAAATTCTGACAGAAAATTTGATGAATGTATATTCGGTCTTGTTTCACTGTACCATTTCGGGCCATAACACCAAAAGAGAAGACTACTCCAAATTGACTGGAAACTAGTTGAGCTTTTTCTTTGACATCTTCCAAAGTTTCATTGTAGGAATCATAATGATAAACTGTAAATTGAACAGCAATATTCTCAAGTGTGAGATTCCTGCTAGTGCACGGTTTGTTTAACAAAATAATTATCAATGAAACAAAGGATGGGCAAAGCCAACGCCTGAAATTTTTTGTTGTCATTTTAACTTTTGGATTATTACAAAATATTTGAATTAAGTTAGGATAGAGAAAATTGATTTGTTTGCATTGCAGGGTGCAGTTTGTAAACTTTGTGATGTGACTTCATTAAATGCAGTAATCCTTTTATATAAAATGGGAATCCACCAATATTTCCTGTCACGATTAATTTGTGTAAAATTGCTAATCAAAATCCATGGTTGTTTGTTTTAATTGCGTGAATAATTTGAATAGCAACAATTTGCGGCTACAGCTGTAGATCTTTGTAAATTTACCACATTTCCAGTTTTCGGGGGAACTTGACAGATTCCGCAGCTATTATGTTAGAAAAGCATGCAACATGCAATTTGGTGTCGGAGTTATATTTCATTGCAGTATTACAATTTATTACAGTATTTTATGATATCATGTATTACGCAAGAATTCAATACAGCAATAAAAGTTTTGGAGTGCAATATCAGTATATTTGGGACAAATTGTTTCCACGCCACCTACAATGTGAAATTATGTAGTTTTAGTTAATTATGATAATTTATGTTTGTAACTATTTAAAACTATGTTCTAACGTACAAGATGTCATATTCAATAAAGCTTATTTCGAAAGCTTGAAGTTAAAATTAAGAAGAAATTTGACGCCTATCATCAATGAAATTAAATATGAATTGTTATGTTCTGACAAATTTTAAGTGGTTTGCGGTTAGATATTGAAAAGTTACGCTATATGGTAGAGAAACCAAAATTATACAAGCTATATGTTTAATATTTTGCTTATTGAGCTACGTACTTTAATGTATTGACTACTTACTACTATTTACTGACTTGATGTCATAACATTTAACACATAACCTTCATATTTTGCTTTTATATATAATAGTTTCTCTAAAATTTGATTACACGATTTTTTTGGTTTTTGATTACTTTAGTCATATTATCAAGTGTACTGGCATTTATGAGCTTTAATTCTTGGAGTTTATGAACACCGCTAATTATATAAATAAAAGTTACTTAATGTAACCTAAATATATGCTTTCTAATATGTGATTCCCTCTTAATAACTATTCTCTAGCACTGACTGTGTTGATTAACAAATATACTTTAACACAAACAATGTTGAAAATGTAGTTTTGCAACGACGCACACTTGGTTTAATAGCATGCAGTTACGTATGTAATAAGATTTCATCTCATTCATGGCTTACTCAACAGCTGCAATTCCACTGTTTGTTCCAAAACGATTTGCTCCAGATGTATAGATGTTTGCATCTCAACAAAGTTCGTTGGTCCAATATGAACGCGTAAGATAGGGCAGCTGCGATAAAACCTTTTGAAATATTTGTCGCGAAATAGTTCCTGATTTCTTTGAAATTTTGATGACATTTTCAAACATGTGTTGTACACTTGACCGAATACTCCAAGCATGCTGATGCAAGAAAACACGCATACAGGTATTGTCCACGCGTGTCCGATTGTAATGAATAATTCATCTTGTACCCTTTCATTTTTGACCATGTCCAGTAAAGTAAAGGTGACAACAATCTGAACCATGCCTTGACCCAAACAAAATCCAAATATTACTGCTGTGGTATTGACCTCCCGAAAATATATCAAGAGAATTTGAAGAGAACGAAGAGCCAATATGAATTTGTCCATTAATATAGTATAAGGTTTCGGTTGTTGTCTAGTTTCAAATTTAAAGATTTAAAAAATTTAAAACCAAATTAAATATTTATTTTAATTGAAAAATTTATAATTAATTCTAACTTGTATATTGATTTAATATATGAAACGATGCAGAACCCGTTCACGATCCCCAGACAAACAATAACATTATTTTGTGCACTCATCATTTGCCAGGAAATGAAATACAAAGTTGCCACAGTGAATCTGGCCACAAGATCTTCCAAGCCTCTGAAGTTGTTTTCAATAAAACCTAACTCAGTATGACACTGGCTGACCAACCAATAACCTGAGTAGCCTGGAAAGCAGGGATTGATGAATACATTTAGTGCAAGCAGTGCAACGACTAGAGGAGTGTGGGCTAGTGCCTTGCATAAGCAAACTGTTAATTTCCCACTAGCAGATTTTGCTCTTAGATTTTGATTTTTCAGCAAGTTTGGACCATATCTTTTCTCGAAGTTACAAAGTGCTTCAAGAAGTTGCACTATTAATTTAGGTTTGATATTGACAACGTAGCAACAAGGCAGGCAAATAATATTAGCGCTTAGAGGAGCAGCAGAGAAAGAGAACACAAGAATGTCGGCGTCTTTCCACGTTGTCAGTATCTGTCGCAACTGTATAAAAAAGCTAAAAACACAGAAAACAAAACAGGCTTTCATGGAGAGCCGATGTTTGATTGGTTTAAGTAAAATGGTTTGATGCTTTTTGTCCCAATAGAAGGGTAACGATCCGTAGATGTCTGTAGATTTAACTATTTGACCACAGACGTTTAAAAGATTACCCCCAGTTAATTCCATTTTGTTACAAATCTGTCGGAATTTTAAAATATAAATGCCCCAAATGTAAAATTGGCTCTGAACTCTGATTTGTAGTTTTTTGAAAATAAGGTTTTATTTTGAGTTGAAAATAAAGGCTTTTCAAGTTGTTTACGTAAATTTTCTTGCTGAGTTTTAGTGAAAAGCAAAATTAAAGTGGTGCAAATTTTGAACCAAAAGTACACTACGTCAGCAGCAGATTTATAATGTTTTCGTGTAAATAATTCTGAAATTACGTTTTAACCTTTTGATCGAATACGTAATAAAATAAATAGTTTCATGTTTGTCATAAAATATAGCTTTTTTGGTTTTTCAGAACGTACTGAACCTTTTTGGCATATTTTTGTGGTTTATCTGTTTAGGTGGACATTTTAATTGTGTAAGATGTCAAGGCAAACTATAAAAACATGCTAAAGGTATAGCTCATGACTTAAATTGTGTACTCTATACATAAACACTATTCGCATAACTAAGTTTTATTGACTTGATTTTTATTTAAATAGACTAAATAATAAAATTGGTATTACTTTTAAAATAAAAATTAACTATATGAATTCAATACACATGTGTATTACCACAGGTACTTGTGGTAGAACTATAGTCGTTTTATTACGGAGCTGAAAGCGAAGCTCAGCGGAATATTGAATTGTACGTGTTTGCCCGTCTGTCTGTCTGCCGTAAGCAAGATAACAAGAAAACACGTTGACCGATTTGGCTCAATTTTGGCATGTGGGTCACTATGGTCAAGGGCAAGAACCCTATTGATTTTCAGCCCCCTGGTCAAACTCCAAGGTAAAAGTCGAAAGTTTTCAGCTTGTGCATAGTGTACGATTGAATAGCGAAATCAAAAGCTCTGGTTCAGGAGATCATGTATCACTTGGGGTCACCAGTCACAGTGACCTTGGTGAGTCAGAAATCGAGGTCAAAGGTGGGAGTGTCAAACACATGTCATGGGACATATCGTTCGAAAGCATTTTTTATTGGCAACAATAATGTTCATCTTCATCATGTTTCGCATCGTTTCAGCTCCGTCATTATGATCGCTATTACAGCGGGTTTATTCTAATATATAAACTGAAATCCTGACTGCAAGGAGTATTACTAAATGCTTAAACATATCAACTGCCAAACTGTGAAATCGAGTATAGAAATCTACAAAATTAAAATATGCATGTTTTAAATATTTATTCTTTTTTTACATAAATTTTAAAGCCATGTAAGTGTCACAGTTAAATAATAAAAGTCAATACTGCAAAATCAACAATATTTAACTCAGCCCTTAATACTGGCCTATTATACACCAGAAAGTTATACACAACTAGTTATTTTTTAACAACATCATAACATTGTAATTGGTATTGGTTTGTCATGTATATTTGCAATGTTTTAATCAATATAAAGTATTATTGATTAAATGTTATTGGCTACGACCAGGACTTAAAGATAGGTACTTTAATCAAAACTTTGAATATAGCAAACCATTCGTGACTCAAAGAGATTTTCACTAAAATGGAGACTACTTACTTCAAAAGCAGCATGTTGACAATAATACTCACA
Source organism: Entomobrya nivalis (assembly GCA_034695485.1). Lineage (NCBI taxonomy): Eukaryota > Metazoa > Arthropoda > Collembola > Entomobryomorpha > Entomobryidae > Entomobrya > Entomobrya nivalis. The sequence goes on along the minus strand of JAQFZH010004034.1, from coordinate 5,473 downwards.
AAAAAGTCTAACAATGTCATTGGTGTAATTCGATCAACAAAATTAACTGTGCCAAGCATTACCTTAAGTGGTCGGAGAGATTTCACATATTTGCCATAAAGTTTTGTTGCTCTTCCTCGTAATTTGAAGTCTTGATGATTTGCATTAAATCTTTGCAAAGTGGTAATAGAGTCATTATATATGCCTCCAAAAGTACCAAACCAGACAATTGTCCCAACTAAAGCCTGAAGTATTGCTGTATTGTAAACTATGAGTTCTAAGACTCCTGTGGCCAGTCGGCTTGTAATTAACGCGAACATTCCAATAATAAAGCAAACACCAAATAAATAAAGCATTGCTGGTGTGCCAATGTCCTGATTAATTCCATTAAAGTAGCATAACAAGATATGCAGCTCTTTGTATCTTTTTACCAATAAAAGTTTGTGAGGTATGTTTAAATCAGATGATTGAATATTAGCACAAATCGTGTTTAAGTAGAAGCGCATTGAGCTGGCAACCGTAAAGATGAGATTCACACTGCAAAAGTAACAATTCGCCATCAAGTTATAAACCGACCAGTATACAAGAAAACAGGATAGAATCCAATACACTGTGGCTAGCCATCCACTTAGTAGTAGAAATTGTTGATCGGGCGGATACAACAAATAATTTGAACATTCTTGTAAAAATCCGAATCCTGGTGCATGTGGAATGCAAGGTTGAAAATACATTCGAATGACGTGGCTACACAGAACTACAGGTGAACTTACAATCGCACAGATTTGAAACCATTTGATTGTCAACACAGTCATAATTCTGGGAGAATGTAGGTGGTGCAAACGGTAGTCTAGAAATAAATAAATAAGATGGGCATCATAATATGTATTTATATGCGACTTTGCTCCTTAAATATTATTTCGGATTCAGATATTACTTTTCAGCAGTTTCTTTTCAAAACGTACAACCAAACGGAAAAATTCAACAGCTTCGTTTTTTCGTTTGAAATATAACCAGAAGAATACAAGGTATACTTGTGTACAACCAATGTAAAGTGTGCCTTCGTAAAGCTCCAGATTTGAAAACTTGTTACGGTATAGCACCATTTGCAGCTTCATTACGATTTGTAAAATAATAAGAATTGCAGATTTATAGATCATATTTGTCTTATATTTTTGAACGTACGAAATCTTTAGGAAATTTGAACTGGAGTCGAATTGTAAAAAATATGATCCAATTTTATTTAGAAAAAGTAAATTGATTTTAAACAATTTTATCACATTTTTGAAAAACAACATTTTTCTTGTTTCTGGAAAGCTATATTACTCAAATTGTAAAACGGTATTCGACGTTTGTTTTATTTCAGTAGTTCTCGATAGTCACAAACACTATTGACAACTGTCATCCACTGAACAAGAACAGCAACATTTCAATTTAAAACACCGACCATAGAAGACTCTAAATATTTGATACATATTATAAGCAAGAACGAGAACCATATATGTCAACGGAAGTTTTTGTAATGAAAATACATGTATTAAGTTGTTTTGAAAAATTGAAGTCTGATTTATTCATTGGGGAAATTGTGTGCATAATATTGTCATACCTTTCATAGTGATCGAGGTAAATTACATTGTACTCCATCTCGAAAATTTTTGTTGCTATTGTAGTGGTTACACTCAACAGGAATATTTCTGCCCGAGATTAAAAATTAAATTAATGATTCGTGTTCCACTTTCACAAATAATGAATAATTTTACTCATCTAAATCAAATATGAAAGATGGCTTCTGTCAAACTCGTTAAATTTGTAAAATATTTGCTGTTGGAATGTTATCGCTACCTTTGAAATAAGCCCAAAATCTTTCAGTTAAATTCTAGTTGTTAAAACTGGAGAACGTGTATGATTATATCAATCGTGGATTCTATGACATTTATTTTCTATGTTGATGTTTATCGATAAAGCGCTTGTGATTCCAGAATGTTAATAAATCATATTGTTTGGAAACGGATTTTCTTGAATATGTCATGCTGTTATGAACAACTTCATAACAACATGGCATATTTATCCTTATCTCAACTGCAATAATTCAGAAAGAATGTATCGATGTGCTGATAATAGTCATTTATCCGTTTAGAGTTTCGTTCGAATTTTCAAAGGATATTACATGCCACTACATATTGTAAATCATTATAAGCCAGCAAAATAATTATAAATAAAAACTAATAAATTGCAAAATTTGACAAAAAAACAAACAAAATTTCATAGTAATAATTTACTAAAATCATCCAATTTGTTTTTACTGCTGTCATCATCTACGTATCTGTGAAAACGCGTCAATGTACATTCCTTTGACAAAAGTAAACTAAGTCTATTTTTATTCATTTGAAAACTTGTTTAATCTATTTATATACTTAAAGATACAATTTATATGGATACACGCGATTACGAAAAGGTCGAGAAGAAAGGTGAATGAACCAGGCCACGCAAGGGTGTACGTAAAGTATCAGTGACGTTATCCAGTGAACTGTTATGTTAAATGTGCATTAGGTAAGCCAAATACGCTATTTTTACGACTGCACGCTATCATTAGAGTGTTTCCAAGTGCGGAAAATATCAAGTATTAAAGGCGCGTTTTAATGCAATCATATACCTTATAATTTATGACGAGAAGATGCACTTTTGTCCATGTCATGTTATATTTGAATGTGACCAATTTTTCGTCATATTATTGAAATAAATTTTGCTGTGGTTATGGCAACCCACCATAAATGTACAAATGTACATCGTTGTATTTTTCCACTAGAACATGCCATGATATTTCACCAAATGAAATTGTATACTTTTGCGCAAACATCCTTGACTATAAAACCTTATCACAAATGACATTTAACCTGGGCTTTGCTCAAAAAATTTATTTGTTCATCTACGAACGAAAACACGTTTTTAATTAAATCAAACAAGAAAAATTATAAAAAAATTAAAAATTAATTTAAAAGATATTTGTTTTTTTTGTTTATTTCTCATATATTTTGGGCATACAGATTTTAGTATGAACTATTAATTAGAAAAATATTTGCAGATTTGTATGTACAAGTTGGAATAATTACCCGTGTTTAAATTAAAACTGAAAACCATAATAAACTAATTTAAGTATAGTCACTTTCATTGTCACATCCATCTTCTTTACACTTGCAAATTTGCAGGATACTAATAGAAGAATAATAATCTATGATATTTCGTCTAATCCAGGCAGGAATATTGGCAGAATGTTGTATTTCGTCTTTTGTCCAATCTGTACACCCATCTGGAAAATCCTTTGGGAAATCCATGCATTCTCTGGATATCCATTCAATATCATCTGCATGTACTGACAACGCATTGTCTGTTGCAGTACCTCTCAGATGTATTTTGGTACATGATGTTTCTAAAAATTAATAAGTAATAAGTTAATAACCAATAACGTTTTCACTTTGAATTTTTAGATACGATTAAAAATACCTAAACGATCATCCGAAGCAGGACGGCAAGTTTTCAAAAATGTGCTATCTGGTGTACTGCCTGTGTTACAGGACTCATCTGCCAGCTCTTCACTTGTTGAATCCCCAACAGTGTAGAAACATTCGTGACATTTTAAAGCTACGGGAAATTATATAATTAAATTATTTGTTTCACTGAATTATAAAATACACTGTGTACATTTTTCCGGTAACATGTAAATAATATTTTCACCAACCTTGTGCACCCGAGGAAACATAAAGTAACCCGCAAAATATCAAGGTAAATTGAATCTCCATCGTAAAATTAGTAATGTACTTATTAAATCCACACTGGTTGACTGCTAAACTAGTACTATTATATTTTGTGACGCTTACGACGAATATATAGGTACTTGGATTTATGCTCACGAAAAATTACTGCTACTTTAACAAGTAAGTTTAGTTCTGAATACACTTCACTTAATAGGTAAAATGTTGTACGTCGTGAACATGCATGTTTTTCTTAAGCTGAAAATTTTTCCATTTAGAAAGACATTCATAAAAATATGTTAGGTAAAGTGTATTCATTTCTCATTGAGCTCCAAGCTGACCTTTGAATGATGCTTATCAGCTAATATTTCCAGCGGAGGATTTATTCACGCATGAAAAATCTGTTCTCAATCACGCATGAAGAAACTAACCTGTTTTGACATTGTGGTCATGGCTACCTCATGATTTTGGGTTTATTTTTCCGCGTGTCGAATTAAGACAACTAAATGAGACTTAAACTATTTTTTTGCAATTTGGCCATGTGGTAACTAATGTCAGTTGTTATCACTATTAAAATATTTCAATTAGCAGAAAAATTTCCGGTAGAAGCATTACGAACCTCTTGATTTGCTTGTAATTTAGATGACACCTGTTTCTATTGAAGATCAAGTAAAAATACGAATGAATGAAATTTTATAACATGCGTAGCAAACAATATGTTTTTAAAACTCTCTGAGTAGAGCTTGTTGTCGTCTTGTATGTTTACGGTCTAGCTTTGACAAATGACCTTTTGGTATGTGTAATGTAATTATAATTTCTTGTCATTAGAATAATATGTCTTAGCAAACGAGACGATTAATATAAATAAAGTACATGTGAATGAACTACGTCAGGTGTTTATGTAGAAAGCAGTTATAAACCAAGTGGAAACTGGAAGTTGCGTAAAATATGTTTTCAAAAGAAATAAAAAATATTATTATATTATTTAACGCATTCTTTGGAGTATATTTTTATTTTGTGACCTTTAAAGGAAACTAACATTTTGAGAATGTTAACACTAAATGCTTACAAGAAATGGATGGCATTCCATAAATACACGAAATTTTGTACATATCACATATATCAATATGCATACCCACTAGCATGCGCCAAAGAATAAAAAGCTAAATATTACGATGATGATGAAGATGAAATTAACTGGTGTGCGGTTTATGTGCTTCAGTCCAAAATTTCTCAAAAATTTTAGTAGACTCAGATAGTCAAAATTATTCTCTATGTAGATGCTTGTCATTCTAGAAAACTCTATTTAAAATTTGTGCAGTCTTGGTTAAATGGGCTTTGATTCCATCGAGTAATAATTTATACAAAGGGTATATTAGTAAGATTACTTATAATTAAACCAATAAATTTTTTATTTGATTCCAAGCCAAAAGCTTCGCTTATATATATTTGAAGTATGTAAATAAAAACCCAATATACTTATTTGTTGTGGAAAGAATCCGACGTAGCCAAACATTTATTTTTGATTTGATTACAACAATAAATTAAGAAGTACCTTACAGAGAAAATAAAATAAAATAAAGACTTACGGGGGTAAATAATTTAACAAAAATTATAATAATAACATGTTTTTATATATACTTCTTTCATTTTTATTGACATCCGATTTCGTCCGAATTATCGCCACAGTCATTGTCCCTATCACAAACAAATGCGTTTGGAATGCACTTGCCGGTTGTATTGCAGGC